>JAABNY020000115.1:106283-120478 GCA_015164015.2 Brevimyrus niger | reverse complement strand
TCCCACCTGATGTAACATAAACATCCTGCGATCATTTGAGGACTAACGCAATGAGTAAGAAAGTCGCCCAGGACTTTCTCGCAGGTGCAATTTTTCTTTGTACCTGATCTATATTCCATTCCTACAGAGATTAGGTGTCATTCCATATAGAAAAGGCCCCTGTTGCTTTGCACACTATTTCAAAACAATATATTGATTACAAAATAATCAATATAGGTCCTATTAAAAACATATGCAAACACACACACACACTCTCTCTCTCTAAAATAAATTAAAATTAAGTAAATATGCAGACAAAATAAGAAAATTACCTATGATATCTCTTATACATGCACAGTTGTGCATTCATTTATTTGAATAAGAATATTTTTGTGTGAAAATGGGGTGAAAGCACTCTTAGGCTTTCCCAAAGGCAAAAGATATAGAGAGGAACTCTGTGGTGTAATAGGTTATACAGCAGGGTGTTAAGTCTGCTGGAGATGTGCCGTACAGTACGAGAGTGGCACTGTGGCCTAACTATGTAGCGCTCTGGTCGAAGTGTGGGAGGTGCCAGATGGTTGCTGGCTGAACTTCTGTGCTTTGCACAGCAGAGTACACTGTCAGATACTATGTCTTAGTGCATCGGGATGCAGATATATGTTGCGTCGTTGTACAGTTAAATTTCTTAAATTATTGCATATCAATACAACCATAGTCAATACAACCATGCTACTGCCAGAACTTCACACACTTAGGTATCCACTGCTAGAGGTAAGAGGGGTATAAGCAGCAATCCATGAATATCTTGATATTTTTGCAGGGACGTTAAAATTAACAAGCAAGGATATTACTTGTACTGGTAGGCCATTATTTTGATGCATTTTTAAGTTTCATTTACATGTTATGCAACCCCCCCCCACCCCCATACTTGACAGGGCTCCCACAGGGCTCTCCTAAATCTTGCCCCCAAACACAACAAATTTCATAACTCCACACATATGCCATCTATACAAGATTATTCTCAGCCTGTTTGTTTATTCAAAACACAAAATGCAAACATATTAAATACAATAGGACCAAAAAGAGCCAAATGTGTTGAACAACAACATGTTGCCATTTTCAGGAGGGTATTTCGAGATGAATGGATAGAGGAGTTGAGTCTTTACTGAGGGTCTGATAGACATTTATTTGGGGGGGGTTGAAAAACAATTTAGGGGGGCTAAAGCACTCCTAAGATTGGCCTAACAACCCCCCTGGGCATTTTTATTGAAAATATAATGCATATTAAAAATGGTGGGATTATTCTGTCCCAGGGCTTGTAGTAAAGAATGTTAAGTGGGGAACTTTGATGACTATAACGTGGCATTCTTTGATACTGGTTATAAACATTTTTGTCTGTATGCTCCATACATTTTTCTATATACATCAACTTTTATATGAATGCAATGCATGCTGAACTGACAAACTTCACAATATAGAGTAGCAGAAAACAAATTTATGGTAGTTCGGGCTAGTTGTAAGTCAATGATAAAGATAAAGACCATTTAAACTGAGGTGCCTTAAATCTGACAAAAATCTTGCTTTTTGATATGGGTCCATGGTATTGCACTTGTGTGGCAGATGGAATGCATCCGACTTGTGTTGAAGATGTTCAATAGACATGTTATGTTAACTGAGTTAACATGTTAAATCTTGAGTCTGCTCATGCAAAATGAAATGTGATTAATACAAAATAAAAAATGAATGATATTTAAATGTGATTAATCGAAATTAATCCACAGCAACCCTGTGATTAATCTCATTAAAAATGTTAATATTTTGACAGCACTATTATATATATATATATATATATATATATATATAATACACACACACACATAAGGATTGGCAAATTTTAGGTCTGTGAATAATAAATAAATACTTGCCTGTTTCCAATAATAGAACTGGGGGCTATTCCACAGGATTTCCCACTTAGCTGGATACTAAATGTGAAAACTGAAGAAGAGCGTTACGTGACATTCCTATTGGGTTATACTTACTGTATATTTGGCTTAATTTATCTGACCAATGAAGAAATTCTGCTTTGTGTATAAGTAATTAAAGTAATTAGACATAGTTTAGTGTGCTGGGGTGCTGATATCTAGATCGCGCTAAATATGTGTGCTGTAGTCCCATTTTCTAGAAAGGAACATTGTGTGAAAATCTGGCAAACCCTTTTCTCTTATGTTTTTCCTGCAGTGTCATGCTTTGGTGGGGAATTTTGGTAGCACTTTTTTGTGGGGGAATGGTAAAACTTAAATTAATACACAAAGCTGCAGCAGTCGATGGAAAATGGAGAGCATTGCCCGTCTGGCTGATAAGTAAAAGGTACACTTTTTTGTTTTTACTGGAAAAAGGGGGTTTTGGTTCGTCAACATCCCAATATGCCCAGAATCTTTGGTGGAGGACAGTTCTTTGACATGTTGGCTTGCCGTGACAGCTTTCCCCACCTCATAATGTTTTTACATGGGGGAATATATAGATAAAATTTGTACCCCAGTGTTAAAAAAAATGCACTTTAAAAATGAAATAGTTCAGGCCAGACCTTCTTCCTTCCTGGGGTAAATCAGATGTTTACCGCCTCCATTCAGAGAACTCAGAGAACCCCGTGGTTCTAAACATTCTGAAGAGTTCTTTGAAAGAAGCCCTATCAGCGCCCTGATCGGCCAGTAGTGGAAGTCTGGTCTGTCACAGCACCCATAGAATCCCCGCCCCCCCCCGCTAACTTCTATGTCGTAGTACAAAGGAAACAGTGGGTGGGGAATGGGCCTCAGGTTTCTCTTACACTGCACAGTGTGCGTACACTTGCTTTTGGTCCATGGTGTCATTAAATGGGAAAGGTCACTTTTCGTGGGATCCCCTTCGTAAGGAGTCTATAGTGGCGTTTGCATGGTGTCATCATAGTAGGAACAAGCTGCGCTGGCTGCTGTAATGTTACTGAAATGTTAAATGTTATGCAACATTCTATCACCATACATCCATTATCCATCGTTCAATACTGAATACTGCATAGTCAAACTAAGTATATTAACAATTAGAATTATTCTTTCTAGAGAAGAATAACTGCATGGACTTTTTTATATTATCTTCAGTTTGGGTCCAGATGTCAGCAGACTGCTTGTGCCTCTCAATAATCACTGATTATTTCATATTTAAGAATTATATCATATAATCAAGCTGTGTGTTTATCCCTATTTTGGTTTCCTCTGGTTACCTCTGGTTTCATCCAGCAGTCCAAAAATGTACACTTGGGAAGATCTAGTTTGTGCTGGTGTGTGTATATCTGTGTATCTGTGTGCATGTGTATGTCGTGTGATGGACTTGCATGTAAGGGTGTTTCTGTATTTTCTGTTCCTGGCATGGTCTCTATGACCCTCCTAGAATTCTATACTGGATAAACAGTTGAAAGCTGGATGGATGGATGGATGGCACTATTTTATTGGAGCCAAAAAGCAAAGCGTTGTGTTGGGGTCTGTTGTCTAGTAATAAACATAAACAGAATATATAACAATATTTTTTTTCCCCCATAACATTTTTGTAGCCATTGCGAAAAATGTTCAGCTTGTTATACAACATTAGTAATCAATCAAAATTGAACATAAATGTTGCTAAAATATAAAGTATGTTGGTATTATTGACTCTATCTACTCGTACCTGGTAAGGCACTTAACCTATTTATAGAAACTACACTGTTTATGCTTTTGAAATAAAACCTATGGTTTTGTACCTCATTGTACCAATACAACATGATAGGTCTGTTGAAGAAAAATAAAAAAAAAATTAAAAGCTTCTGAAATACATTTCAAAAATATATTTTAGAGATCAGTGTTGTCGTCCTGTAATGTACAAAGACAATAAAGAATTTAAAAGTGAAATTCTACTTCAAAACGTAGCAAAATATGTTGTTTTGTGGGAACGCACTTTTATCCCAAACAGCAGATCCACTGGCTGCACACTTAAAGTGATGTTTCTAACTGACTAAGGAGTGAGAAAGGGGGTAACGTGTGGGTGACTGCACAGAAGTGTTAGTCACCATTTTCTTGAAAATCGACCCATTCATTGACACTTTTTTCACAAAAGAAACAACTCAATATTGTTTGATTCCGCAGCCGCTTCAGCATATTTGTGCCTTCGTTTCTGTACCAGTGTACACACTTTACACTGGCTGAATCAACCAGAATGTTCTGGAAATATTTTTACTTCGGTGTTTTATTTGTCTTTTAAAAAGATAAGCTAATTCCTAATTTATTCAGCATTATACAATATGCTGGGTCATGATTTATTTTTCAGTTTTACATGTACGCCATCTAAGTGGAAGGAATTAAAAAAAAAAAAAGTTGTTTTGTGGCCCAAAGCACACAGCTTTTTACTACTTACTGCGAAAGGCAGCCTTTGCTAGTGCCCTATGCTGACCTGCTGGGGCAACGTTTACAGGGAGTGTTAGAAAGATGCATGCAGCCAGATTGAAGCTCTGTCCACCAGTATGTCAGTAAACACATACCGCCGTCTAAGTACATTTTCGGCACAAAATTGTATATTTAGTACACTCATTTTCTTCCTGGTAACATTGGTCTGCTGGAAAGGATAGATTTATTGCAAAAGTGACACAGTGATGGAGAGGGTTTGCTTCAAGGGCGTAACTTTTGCTGGAACATTGGGGGGGTTGAGGTCTCCACCCATTATGGGGGAAACATGATTATTGGGGGGCTTGTATTAGCTGGTTTTGATTTATTGGGGGGGGGCTACTACTCCCCCCCCACCCCATAATTTATGCCCATGGTTTGCTTTGATGTATACAAGATGGGTGATGTGTTATTGATCCTACATTAGAAAGCCTGTTTCTGTCAACTTCAATGTGTGTGTGTGTTTCGCTATTTTATTTTGCACTAATATAGCAAAATATTCAAGCCATATTACTTATCAGCATTGCAGAGACGCTTGATTACAAATTATGCTAGTAATCATAATATTTCTTATCTATATTTATGGCAGTATGAAAGTTTGTGGAGGTACAGATGAAAGGATAGTGGGTGTCTTGTTAATTTGGTAAATGTAAAATTTTGACTATAGGTAATTCAGCGGGTAATTGAAGTACAATTTAAAAGACATTTTCTTGTTTTAGCAAGTTATGTATTACCTCCCATAAATATAAATGGAACGAACAGATTGGTACTTTCTTCAAAGAAGCATCCCTGGTCTTCCAAGTAAATCGCTACAAATTTTCGTTTTTTAACCAGGAACATTAGTGTTTAATAAGGAAAGTGTGAAGGTACTTTCTGAGTAAGGAGTGAGTCAGGTTGCTGTTCTTAATATTATTTTTAAATTGATTTCCCTCTTTAAGAGCTTTCGGTGTCGTGCAGGAATGCAACGAATGCATGTGAGACACCCTGAAGCCTTGTAAAGGCGTACTTCTGTTCTCATGTCATGCGATGGTTGATAAGCCTCTGCAGTTAGCTGCAGAAACATATTTGCATTAGTGCTTAAAACTTGTATATTTGGCTTGGAAAGGACCTATAACTCACCTCAATAAATAAGTCAGGTGGCAACACTTTCAGGATTATTCAAAGCAATAAAAAATTAAGTACAACCATTGCTGGTTGTTACGGTAAGAGTACAGGAAAAGGGAAATTGTAGGTGGGGGATGGCCTTCTTGGTTGTTCGTAGCTAATGGGATTTGTCTATGTCATAGCTCGTGCCGCAGTGTTTTCTTTTCATGTTGTGTCAACATATAGGCTATCTCTGTATCATCCATTTTGCCCTACTTTCACAAATAAAGGATGGAATCCATATTTGAATCTGAATGTGCGGGTGCGACTTTATCACTCGCAAGTAGCTGGTATGGCAACATATGTGTTTACACGGCCAAGCCTTCCTGTGCGCCTTAGCTTTTGTTAGGAATGTCCAGTTTCAAAGGGCTGTCACCCCTCTCAGCATTTACTTAATTTAAATGAAGGTTTCCTGTGTGATCTCCTGTCACACTCTAAGGAAGGATTTGTTTGCGGAACTCCAGGACGCTCAGACCTGACCTAGATATGAAAGTAAAAGGACGAAACCTGTCAATTCTGAACCAGCGCTCTGTGAAGGTTGTTTGTAATGAAAGGCCTACATCAATGGCAGCAAATCATTTCAGTAGTGTTTAGTTTTGTCATCATATACAGGGTATTCTTTGTGTTAGCATGAAAATTCTTATAATTCGCATTATACAATCTGTTTATTGTCAATCAGTCAATCGATTTTATTTTGAATAGCGCATTTTCACAGCACTTTACATTACCTTATTGCCCAAAGCCCCCAGTGAGCAAGCTAGAGATGACAGGGGCAAGGAACAACTCCCTGGAAATAAGAATCCTTGGGAGTTGGGAAGCCCATCCTCCAGGGGCCGTAATGTAAAAATTATAACAAAAATTGTAACAAAGAGTGGGTATTCATATTGAATGCCGACTGTATTATCATTTGCACACTATCTTTTTCATTTCATTCTTGTCTGTCACCCTGTAATAACACGATTCAACTTGTAATCACACAATTAGACCTTTGGTGTCATGTCAGTTTCCCTTTGGGGGAAATACATATTTGGAATGCATATACTAAATATTAAACACAATAAAATTAGGTATAACCTTTTAGAAGTAAATAGAGGAAAACACATTTATAATGTCATTTGGAACAGTTTCCTCGATGACATTTTATTTTAAACCAATTATGCTGATTGCATTGAAATTTTCTCACACTTTTTATATGTGATATTAGAAAGTCTGAACTCCAACATGCCATTAAGTGTTTTAATACACAACTAACTGAATATATTTTGGTTTGCTTAATTTAATTGGTCAATAACAGTGATAACATGAAGCGGTTTATTAACATTTCATGCCCATTTTATTTTGCAGGCTATTTATATTTATATGAATACAATATAGTGTTAAGAATCAAGTTTGCACACCTAATAAGATTGTTCATGAATGTTAGGCATTTTTTATTTGTGCAATAAATAATTAACTATATGTAATCAACCAATGAATCTGTTCAGTTAAAGTGACATGACTTATTTTTAAATATTGTCTGATTTAATTTACTTCATATCAGGGCTGTCAAAATGAACATGTTAATCATTGCAATTAATTAAAAATATTTAATGCACTAAAATAAATTAGTGCAATTAACATTAATGCAGTTAACATGATCACGCAGTGCATTATGGGGCAACCATATAAACCATACAAATGATTGGTGTTGTCATTCTTTGTCATTGTTTTATCTGAAATATTCATCTTTTGTGATTAATCTACATTAATTTGGTGATTAATAAGTATGCATTATAACAAGCTTTTTAAAAAGGAAAACAAGTTTTTAATTGCGATTAATCACGATTAATTCATAGCAAAATGTGTGATTACTTAATTTTATATATTCATCAGAAAGGACCAGAAAACTCCCAGTCACACTCACTCATTTCTGCTGAGTCTTTAATTGTTAACCAATATTCACATATTGGCTGAATAAATTGTAAAATTCAGATCAGACGAAAAAGGTTTATATAATTTTTGTTAAACTTCCCTGTGCTACCATGACTAGGAAAGGCAATTAGACTATGGATGGATAGATGGACATTATTATAGATGGAAGTTCCATCCATCTTCCAACTGCTTGTTTCACACGGGATAACTGGTAATAAATATAAGAATGTGGCATGTATGGTTCTGAAATTTTCTGTGTGAAGATACAGTGGAAGGTATAATGCAGAAAAGTCATCTCAATTTACCACATTTCATTCTGCAAATTACAAATGTCAACCAATGTATTTTTTATCCCTGGGACATATTGTTTCATTCCAAAGTAATACAATTAATGGTATTACTAGTATGTTAGACCTGATATAATGAATAATGATAATAATAGTATCAGCTAAAAGAGAGTCAAAAATAACAAACCTTCAATGCATTACCTGCCTGCCTATCAATTTTTTATCGTCTGCTTTTGGGTTACTGGGCTTCCTGTCATGCCACTGCCGTTTTGTAACCATTTAAGTAATATATCATATATAATATTATCAATCGCATTAAATAAGCAAACAAAATCAAGCACATACCTTGAAAATGATCTTAACCTCAAATCCAACTACCTTTCTTGAGCAGTGTTAAAATAATGCCAAATGAAGACCGTTGGCATCGGGTCTTTCTGCAGAAAGCCATAGTGAGATGCAGAGAAGGGCTAATATAAGTAGCTTACCAATGAGCAAAAGTTTCATGTGAACAAAGTGTCCTTTCTTCTATGCAGTTGACCTTTAGGATTAAACGGCTGTCCTCCTTCAGAAGAAGTAGACGCGCCTTAACTTTAACGGAAAAGGGCAAAGAAAAAAGCTAATCGTGGTAGCTTTATAAGTGCCTGGCTTAAATTTAATGTTATTTGTAAAAGAGGGAAATGACTAATGAAAAGGGGTACATTAAAGTGGTTTCTTGAAGTCGGGCATTATAGCGAGAATTATAAGAAAAAGTGGGCATTCCTATTGCATGATGATGGTAACTGCAAATATTCTCACATCGCTTAAATCATAGAAATGCTAACTGTACTGTGTTCATGAAACACTCTGCGAAAATACATTTGTCTCATTTAGCATGAAAACCTCTTTCTGCATCAAGTTCTGCACATTTGGCTACAGTTGGAAAACAATGTTGTGAAAACAGTAACTGCGAAAATTAAGTATGCTAAAAATTCAGTTAAAACTGTATTTTACAGACTTTCACACTGCGTGTACAATACAGTTTGGGACGTCAAGTTACACGTGTAACTGTTTTTCTTTCTTTAAATTCCAGTTTCATTATGACCAAAATTTGGAACATTTTCTCTGGCCACACCGACAAACTGGAATTATTTATTTTAGCAGAAGCTGTCCTTAGATGTCATGAACTTTTCAACATGTACCTACACACCATTATGTAGGAGGGAAATTGGTGGTGAAGCATCATATGTAGTGTTTTTGAAACGTCTTCTTGTTATGTCTTAAATAAGCCTGAAGACATAGTCTAGTTTGCCATCTAGAGATTCATTACATAGCAAAGAACATCCAGTTTCAGGAAAAACATATATATATATTCTTCTTCTAATTAGCATGTTAGTGGGGATCTACATGTCGGAGGCAGAAAATGACATTGAGAAAAATTTCTTTCTCATGCCTAGATGAACCTTATTGTATAATGAAGAAACAAGCTTGTTGACAGTACTCAGATTTCTGTTTTTCTGAATTGCATAAATAGTGAATTACAGACATACAATTCCGAGTGACATAAATAGAGTCAAGCTAGTGTCAAGCCGGAAGCCCTTGACAGAAAGACAGAGAGAAAGTGTTCTGTATATGGTCACTAAAAAGAGAGCAGCTAATAATAATGCAGCAAATTTTGGCCCAATCCAACATTACCAATTATGTGCACGCACACACACACACACACGCACTTGTAGGGTAAACATATCCTTATGGGGACCGCTCATTCATTTCAATGGGAAATATGCTAATGCTAACTATGACAACCTTAACTCCTACCCTGCCCTAACCATAACCATAAGTAACCTAATGAAATGCAAGAGTTTTTGCATTTTTAGTTTTTTCATAGCAGTCACCGATTCTTATAAAATAAAGTTTTCCCTTATGGGGATCAGGAAACCAGTCCCCATAAGGGAAAAAAAACGGATATTTATCACGTTATGGGGACATTGTGTCCCCATTAGGATAGGTAAACCCGCTCGCACAGACACACACACACACACGCACAGAAACACACGCACAGACGCACACACACACAGACAGACACAGACACACACGCGCACAGACACACACGCACAGACGCACACACACACAGACAGACACAGACACACACACACAGTTTTTTTGCAAACTGCAGCCTGGTTCTTCTCTGTTTCTCATCAATAAAGGGCTTCTTCCTTGCTTTATGGGACTTCAGTTCTGCTTCTAGAAGCCTGTGAACTGTCCTAGCAATGCACTTCACGTCACTTAATTTTTCCTGAGCACCCATTGGCCGCTTTTCCTTCACTCTCTGGTCAAACTTCTCCAAAAACTTCTGTGTTTAGGTGAGGCGGCCAGGTCATTTGATGCATCACCGTTTCACTTTTCTGGCACTAATGCCAAAAGTCTCATATTTTGTTTGGTTACTTAAGGTTAGGGCTGGGTAGGGGTTAAGGTCATCATGTTGAATGGAGAGTCCCCACAAAGATATGGGGTTAAGGTCATCATGTTGAATGGAGAGTCCCCACAAAGATACAATTACAAACCTGTGCGTGTGAGAGAGAAAGAGATTTTGTACCCACTTGTATGGGTAAATATTTGCAATATAGATTAAGTATTAATGCAGCTGTAAAGCTTCTGCTTGTATCTGTTATCTGAACAGGAAACATTTACATCACACATCAGCGCTTAGTCAACATTTTATCTATCATACCTCTGCGGGGAAAAAATGAGCATTAACTATTAAAATAGCTAATTAGCCCCTTTAAGCACAATCTTTAGAGCAGATTAACGGTGATGATGTCAAGGGGTCTCGTGGTAAAGTGGCTCACTTTCCTCGTTTCCTATTTGTTTACCAGCTGTGACCTCAGAGAAAGTGGCCTCAGCCACACATGACTCATTAGAATCCTTGGGTGTGTCAGTAACACTCATACACATAGTTTTAATGTCATCGCAGGGGGAGCTTCATGCATGCACTGCCTAAACACAATATATCACATGCCACATGACTGCAGTCCAGGAGCATGCCGCTAGACTGATTGATGTTTTTGTGGACCTTACTGCGTCAAAATCCGAGGACTGTGGGATTTTTGAGACTCCGCCAATCACACCACATTCAAAAAGGCTTGTATCAGGCATTTTAGTCATTCGACTCCTAAGTCGAACACCAAGTTGCGTACATTTTGTACGAATTCAGTTGTAGTACTGTACAGGATTTGCTATTTAAAAAATAGGCATATCTTATAAATTGACTGTGTGTCTATCTATCTATCTATCTATCTATCTATCTATCTATCTATCTATCTATCTATCTATCTATCTATCTATCTATCTGTGTGTGTGTGTGTGTGTGTGTGTGTGTGTGTGTGTGTGTGTGTATACTCGTTGCACACCCAAGCTAAACTCACACTTTTGACTAGTGTCTTTACTTATGCTATATATACAGGGATCGGCCATCACATTAGAACCACTGACAGGTGAAGTGAATAGCATTGATTAGGGAGCTTCCCTTTCCATGTGCCTACTATTTACCTACTTTATATATTTGTTTCTGCATAGCCAACCCTTCCTTTATTTATCTTGTGCTTATCAAAGAAAGAAACTAGCTTTGACTAAGTACAGACGATTCTCCTTTTGAACTCATTCTGTAATATCCTCGGTTGGGGTGTCCACCTCTGATAGCCTCCCAAGGACCCTCAGTCGACATTGGACAAAACTTGAACAATTCTTGGACAAACCGGCCATCCTCACTCCTTATCCCATCATGCATGCAATTCTATATTTGTAAAACAAGCACTGATATACAACAATCAGGCACAACATTAAAATCACTGACAGGTGAATGACATTGATTATGTCACTTCAATCACACTTCTCAAGGGTACAATTAAACATTAGGCAAATGAACGGTACACTTTTGAAGTTGATGTGTTGGAAGCAGGAAAAATGGCCAGGTATTAGGATCTGAGCAACTCAGACAAAGGCCAAATTGTGTTGGTTAGATAACTGGGTTAGAGCATCTTCAAAATGGCTGGTCTTGTGGGGTGTTCCCAATATGCAGTGGTCAGTATACCTACCAAAAGTGGTCCAAGGAAGGCCAACTGGTGAACCAGCAGTGGTGTCATGGGCCCCCAATACTCATTGCACCAAGTATACCCCTTCATGGCAACATTCCTCGATGATAGTGGCCTCTTTCAGCAGGATGATGTCATGGTTAATCGGTGTATATGCATGCATACTACCCACATTTTGACTAAAAGTTCAGATCTGTCCGATATACTCTTCTGTGTCATTAGCGGGCATAAATGAAATATCTGAGTGGGTATGTGTTTACATTTTTGAGCCCGATGTCTACCGCTGCACTTTCCACACCGTGACGCACATGACACATTGTATGAAGATTTTCCAGCACGTTTTCACCCTGCTTTAACTGCAAGACCATCCTCGTACTCAAATTCAAAAGGACGCGTAGACAATACTTTCAGAATCATCTGAAATCGTGTTTAGGAAATCCTTTTATATCGGGAATATCCGTCCCGATTGCACCGCGACTGCCCTGATAGGTGGAAGCCGTCGTCGTACGCCGATGACGGTGCAGGCTACCTGAAGCGGACGGGCATTGTGCACCATCTGACTATAACCCTGGTTGCTGCAGACGCAGCATGGGGCACTTTCACTGACATCTAGTCATTTACGGATTTTTTCGACTCATCTGTGGATGCGGGCAGCCAGACGACGTGCTGGGTCGGTGTCAGGATGTGTTTTAATGTAAGAACCTTTCAGTGTTATGATATTTGTCTTCAGGGCTACACACCAAGACATGGCCAGACCCCTGAAAAAGCCTACAGGATGACCCCCCGCACAACAGGGTTCGCTGATATTGGGCCCTAAGCAAAATTAAAATTGCGGCCCCCTGTCAGGAGCAAATTAAATTTGCCTGGGGGTGCTGATGATAATATTTGCCGAGCAGGGAGGGTTATTGACGGTGGCGGGGGGGGTGCTATAATGTTGAGTACTGAAATTCATCCAATTTCTCTCGCTTATGGGCAGTCCCGTCTCTCTGTATGGGTTTTCTCTAGATTCTCCAGGCATATGGTTTAAGTTCATTTGTATCATCCAGTTACCCTGCATCATGGACCTGTAACCTAATGATGACATCAACACTCTTTGTGTCTTACGATTGGCTTATTGTAACATTGCTCTGGATAAGCAATAAAGGGGAATGTAAGGATGCAATACAGGTTTTCATCTTTCTGTTTTTTCAGGAACATTGCAATGTTGAAAAAAAAAATCATACATAGACTGTGAAGATTTTTAAAAATGTATTTGATGTTTGAATATTGCAAATACACAGGCGCAAAACGATGCAACATTACCAAATTTGAAGTATTCAAAATCACATAATAGAAAATATGTGGATTTTTTCATGTATGAGAAAAACTCGTACAATTTTCCATTTTGCACTGTATGCTAAAAAAAAGCATGCCCTGAAATAATTTTTGAGGACTAAATAATTATGATGCTTAACACGGGGAAGACGATGTGGAGAGATTTGGTGTCGAGAAAGCATGACGTTAAAAAAAGACAGCACTCTAGGTTCAAACGTGGAAGAGCACAGCAAGGAACTGTGTTTGCGCAATTTAAGTCTATAATTAGATCACAGGGTGTTTTTTATTTCGTTTGATGATTAATTGTATGCATGCAAAATAAGGAATCTTTTCCAGAAGTATATGGCTTGTTTCTTATATATGTGTCTGAGGCCTTCTCTACAGGTGCTTTTTTGTCTGGGGTTATTCACTGTTGGAATTACTTAGATTGCATTTCTGATGATGTTTGACTCGTCCTTCCGGTTCACCTCATGTCGAGTACGTGATCTATGTCTGCGTCATATCACGCCTATCATCGTGCCGTCCTCATCGAAACTGCAAACCCGTCAGTGGCCCTTTCTGCATCATTTGCGGAGAGAAATTCCATCATTTTCCAGATGTTCAGGTTGGTTCAAATTATAAATGCAGTTTATAAAAGTGGTGCATAATGTATTGTGTTCTACCTTTACAAATAGTAACTGGCAGCCATATGTAACACTGAATTTCATTGTTGCCAGCCATCCAGCAGAGTTCTAGCTGAGTGCTTATCTGTACTAATTGTTACTCTTCCACAAATCACATGATTCAGACCAAATACATTAAATGGTGAAGAATGTTAATTGCAATAATGAGATGATTAAGTCATTTTGGTTTTATCCTTTAAAATGAATAAATCAACACACAATTTAAATTAGCTAATGAGTGACCCATGTTTAGAAAGGAGTATTAAACTAAATGACTGAGAAATCGATCTACAATACAATTATTTAAAACATTCACCGCAGGTAAAATTTAAGATGCTAACAAAAAAATGGGATCAGCAAACAAGTAAAAACATAAAGTTTTTATTTTTA
>JAABNY020000115.1:80695-92018 GCA_015164015.2 Brevimyrus niger | reverse complement strand
GGAGTTGTGTTGGGTTTGTGTTGTGGGGTGGTGGGGTTGTTTGTTTGTTTGTTGTTGTGGTGGGGTGAGGAGTGGAGGGAGGGGGGGAGGGGGGGGGGGGGGGGGGGGGGGGGCACAAGATGATGTTCCACAGAGGAAACATCCCAGAATAGCATATTCATATACCACCTGCTCTTGTTATTTCAGTTAAACTGCAGCTCCAGGCGACCTCAGTGGGAGAGGTGGTGATAAAAGGGTTATCAGCAAACCGCTACCTTGCGATGAGCGAAGATGGAAGGCTGTTTGGCGCGGTGAGTGCTTGCCGTCACATTCTGGGTCGTCTCTGGGAGGGACTGTGAACGGGAGAGCTGTTGCCGTCATGCCGCTTGTCCAGATGGCGCTCCTCAGTAGAACGACCTGTGTTATCTTGCAAACATTAGTTACAAAAAGTCTGTAACATCTAAAGGCATTTTATTTCACTACTGTTACCTTATACCAAGACTGAATATATCTATGCATATGTGTATTATTGTTTTGCTTGTTTTTATAAGAAACTATTTAAATACCTAATAACTGCATTTATAACCAAATTTTCCATCCTGGTTTTCAAGGGCCATATTTATCATAATATTTGCCCAAGCGAAGTAACTATTTCAGTAGTGATGTCCATCCCATATTTTCGCATGTTTTAGGTGCTGTTCACTATCACTTGCTTTCTTTCTTTAGCACACAACACTCCTGCTTCACTGTTTTGCGAAGCAGGTATGAAAAATAGTTTGCTGACAATCCAACTGAGTAAATCAAGTGGTTTTTATTAATTTCACATTTCACCATGATTGCCAGCTTTGTGAGATACTGGAATGTTCCTCATGCTGGGTAATGATTCTGAGAATAACTGTGGAGAAACACTACCGCTGGGTGCTTATAACTAAAAATGGGAATAGTAATCGTTGAAAGTGGCCTGGGTCTGGAACTTTGTTTGAACATGAAAGTGGTATCCGGATACCGCCAACACGACAACATAAT
The DNA here is from genome assembly GCA_015164015.2 of Brevimyrus niger. Lineage (NCBI taxonomy): Eukaryota > Metazoa > Chordata > Actinopteri > Osteoglossiformes > Mormyridae > Brevimyrus > Brevimyrus niger. The sequence continues at coordinate 91,013 of JAABNY020000115.1, read as the reverse complement.
TCATCTACATTTTTCCAGTTTTCATTTTGACTCCAAATCACACAGATCTTTCAGAACTTTGTGATGCAACACTTTCTGAGCCTATCGCTTTTCCAAAGAGGACAATGAGACACATGTTTGTAATTAAGGGCTGCTTACTTCGCTTTGCTTCTGGCATCAGGATAATCTAACGTGCAGTCGGACAAACTCATCGTTCCGAGAACCTCTCAGAAACTTTAAGGAAGCTACAGCAACATTCACTTAACGTGCTTCGGTGCTTTTGTCAATTTTCCAGCAAAACGCAGACGTGCTTGTGAAAGTCGCCTCACTACCATTTCGTTCCTATTGAAACTCACGTCTCAGTCGGTGTGAGAGCACGGCATGGGCTCACATCATTCAAACACTTACTGCAGGGTATAAAATTTCCTCCAACATCTGGCACCCTGGGTCAGTGTTTCTACATCAGTGTGATGTGGAAGCAAAATACTATTATAAATTCTGGTCCTTTGGTTGAAGATTAAATCTCAGAATGAATGGGAGTGTTACGGTTTTGTCAGTTTTCAGTGCTTAGTACCTTGAAGGTATTTGTGTTGCGCAGGGGTATGATAAAATAGCTCATTTAGATATTTTAAATAATCAATAATTACAACAAGTTGTGTTCACTGCTATTTTTATTTAGATGTATCCAAATATGAATTCTCACATGAGTAAGAGAGAATAAAATTGAAATAATATCCTTAAAATGTTTAGTAACTTCCTTAGAAGAATTTGCACCTGATACACGCAAGTCAAAGTTCAATTTGTAACAGTGGAACAGACACAGACACTGATAATCAGCAGTTGGGCAGGGCTACTGAGGATGTTGCCTAGACGACAGTCTCTTGTGCTTTGACCCAGATCTTTGGTCATACTGGGAAAGGTTGTGGTTACAGTGAAATAGACCTGAAGTTCTAAAGCTTCCACTCATGAACTGGAGCACTTTGAGTGACACACAGGCCCAACTGAGACTCTCTAAAGGGTATGGAAAAGCTCATTTGGCCTAACCTTGCGTCTATAATATATATTTTAAGGGAATTAATTAAAAGTTAGAAATCCATTTCCTTTTACACCCATGTCCTATGGATAAAGTGCCATGAAAAACTCTTCACTCTTCTTTTACTTATTCATAACTGATCCACAAACAAATTTAGTACAATGTAAAAGACAATCTGAGTAGCCACAATACACAGCTTTTGAATGATTGTTTGATGCGTTGATTAGGAAAAAGGTTCCCCAAAACCTGTATCACCCATGTAAGATCATGATGACCACCCCACCCCCCAAACTTAATACTTGGCTGTGGCAACTTTAGCCGTGTGAACTGCAATCAAATGCTTCCGGTAACAGGAGATCAGTCTTTGGCTTTGCACTGGAGGAATTCTGGGCCACTTCTATTCAGAGAATTATTGAAATTCTGCGGTTTTCGACTATGAAGTGCCTGTTTAAGGTCGTGCCTCAAAACACAATGAGGTTCAAGTCAGCGTTTGACCTGGCCAATCCAAAACCTTGATTGTGTTAGAGGTCACGGTGCAAGGTGAGAACGCAGAAGTGGGGATTCAAGGTAAACAAATGGGGTTTATTAACAGAACTGAAAACAAACCAGATCACGGGGATCAAAATGAGAGCGGTTAACCCTTTAAAACCGAAGCCGTTGCCTCCGACAGGTTTTTTCCAATGTTTTTTTGAATTGCCGTAACTTTCGCAGTGTAAAAAATTCCAACGGTTTCTGAAAGCACAGAAGCTGCGCTTTTCACTGATATCAGTCACAGCTTCACTGCAGCCCCGGGAATCTGACTGTTGGTTGTCAGAGGAGAAAGTGAGTGAGTAAGACGGAGCTCTGCAGAATAGTGATTTTATCTGACATTTTAGATGAAAAAATGGGACAGAGGTACATACTCACAGCAGGTCTTATGACACTTTTACAGCTAAAACAACAAGATATGTCCAGGCGACCTATTTAGAATTATAGGGTTTAAAACGTTAAGGCACACAGAGATTGCAACATCAATGACAAAACTGACTAACACACCACAGGGAAGCAGGTATACTGTAAACAGGGCTAATAAGGGATCAAACAAGGGGCAGCTGGAGTGAATCACACGAGGGCTCAAACGAGAGGTAGGACAAACAATTAGTGGGCGTAGCTCATTAGGGCCGCACCAGAGAGGGAACAGGAGAGTCAGGCAGGGCAAGACATGACAGGCGGAGTCTCTCCAAAGTGTCTGATAAACTACGGTGCCAAGGTTACGGCATTTTAGGAGTTTGTTGTCACTGTGTAGAAGAAAACACAGCTTGATGTGTTTGCTGAGAGATTCATAAGAAGTGAGGATCATATCGGCGGAATATTCATGAGCTTTTATTGCAGTAAACAAAGACATATTTGCATTAAGGTTTTTAGTAGGTGTGAAATGGCTTTGCTGAAAACTCAGGGCAATGATGCAATAAATCCTTTGACAAGACAAACTTCATCTGGCTAAGTGTGTGAAGATATTGTTCCTGCTAAGGAACACACACCACCGGAGGTATGAATATGGAAGTGGTTTTGTGGTTCAGTGAACGACTTCACCGCTGCCTTAACCCTCAGGAATATTTCATTCCAGCATAATGAATACCTTGTGGCCACTTTGTGACAAGCTTGTTAGTGGACACAGCGCTTCCAGCAGGGCAGTCAGCGTTGGGAGCCGTTCACACACGTTTCTGCGGCATGGACCCACGCGGCCTGCCGCGGGCGCTAATGTGCATGTAGCTACCACAGATGCTACATGTAATTTTGCCACGTTAGTAACTGAAGTCCAAAGTATTACGTGCAGTCTTTGCAGAATGAGTTCTGTTTTAATAATCACTGACAGGAATTTCAGGGAGCTCTACATTTTATAAGAACCGGTGTTCTCTTGGAATGTTCGATTTCCAGGAGGGTGTACGTTGTAGGATAAAATTATTTTATTTGCGCAAACTGTGTTTACAAGATTAAAAATAAAAACGTTGCATGGAAAAGAAGGATCACATTGACTTAAGTGAACTGTGCCGAGGCCACTAGACAGCTTCCTAATGGACTTTTAGGGTTTTGGCTCCCAGTTCTTTAGTGCGGGCTGCAGTCATTCACCTTGAGTGGATTTCAGTAACTGCCGTCAGAGGGGAGGCCTTCTTAGGTAGGGCCTCAGACACAACAGCGGCCTTGTTGTCCGGCCTGCCTTCTATGAGCTCGGTCACTCCTAGCAACCGAGATGGGAGCCAGATGCAGGGGTTTGGGTCATTAAGCCTCCCGTACATTTCTCTGACCACAGAATCCTTTTGTGGTCACTTTTTTTACGTCTTGCTTCCCTCTCATTTTCATGAATGGTCAGTTGTCGTCTTAATATGGTACCTTTCTGAGCTTTTATGAATAATGAAGGAATGTGACATGCCTTTGTTTTCCTGACTTGCTTTCCTCCTGTTTAAAAATGAGATGTATCTTGAGGAATATCTAGTGAAAGTCAAAGCTCTCTGGTTACATTGCGGAAACAATGGTAGTATTGTTGACGGACCAAAAATGCTTATGTGTTGAATTACCACTACCAGAACTAGGGCTTTGATCCCTCCTCTCCCCCCAAAAAAAGATTACTAGTCACACCTCCCGCAGAATTGTTAGTGTAACCATATAAAGTGTCAGTGCAGGATGAGGATTGTTAGGTTATACCAAACAACTGAAAAATAACTACTAGGTTAATTGGTGCTGGAGTACGTTTACCTAAGTAAACACCAGACATTCCAGTTCAGGAAATGATTAAATTTAGAAAGTCATTTCCTAGGGCTATGTGTAGGAGGAGTTACGTGTCATGCAGTGCTCAAATTCCTGGCCAATTGTCCTTTTGAAATGTGGGAAGCACAGTTATTTTGGAGGCCTATCTTTAAATGTTATGTATTTATAAGAGCGGTGTACATTAGTATAATGATGGAATGGAGAACTGTGATGGGCTTTTTATAGGTGTGCGCGAGCACGCAGACACACACACACACACGCACACACACACACACACACACCTGTATTCATATCTTTGTGGTGACTTTCCATTCCTTTCTATGGGCAAAACCCTAATCCTAACAACGACCACCATAACCATAAGTAACCAAACAAAATACAAGTCTTTTTGTATTTTTAGTTCTTTGATCGCAGTCACAAATTATTATAAAATTAAATTTCCCCTTGTGGGGACAAAAAAACGTCAAAACAACAGGTTTTTATCACATTATGTGGACATTAGGTTATATTCTTTCTCATACATTTTTGTCAATAAAAAAAAATTCTGTTTAGATGTGAAGAACATTGGCCACACCCTCTAACCCTATATCAATTGGCGCAGTAATATTGTTTCTCTTTGTGTTTCCCTTACAGAGACGTGCCACGGATGAGTGTTATTTTATTGAAAGACTGGAATCCAATAACTACAACACCTACCGCTCAAGGAAGAATCCCAACTGGTATGTTGCCCTGAAAAGGACTGGACAGTACAAGTCAGGGTCCAAAACGGGGCCGGGCCAGAAGGCAATACTCTTCCTCCCCATGTCAGCAAAATGCTGATTTCTAGGCATCAGTGAAGAGCCGCATTCAAAGCGATTTCAAACCCGAACAGGTACTAATGAGATGTGAACATACACAATAGACTAGATTCCACCTACTCAGCATCAGTCTCGTCAACCGTTCTTAAGAAACTACTTTCAAAATAATGTAAAAATTACCATAATGTGAAGTATTTTACACTTTCTGATATTTAGAAAGTATCTGCATTTGTGACATCTCTGTAACAAAAACTGAATGTGTAGTGTACATGCAGCCAGTTGACAGCACCGATTCAAAATCTTTGATTGTGCGAAACATTTAGATAAGATCCAGACATAACCATTAAAACTCATCCTCTGACTTGTTCTAAAGTATAGTACAGTAGTTAAAGAGAGATATCAGTACTTCTCTGTTTCCATTTTAATATTTGGTGTAAACGCCATTCACAATTCAATACCAGAACTATCCGAAATATCCGAGCGTAACACTTGACTAGTTAACCGGTCCATTTGTCGGTCCACCAAAGCAATGTGCCCTTTTTGCAAACTTGAACTTTGCAGTTAATAATTATTGGTGTGTTACACATTAGAAAAGATCATCAATAATGTAAGAATTGCTACATCGGTCCAGCGAGTTCCCAAGCTGTTCATCACATGACGGGCTCCAGGCAGTAATCAAAGTTTCCACGGTACAGTTTGGGTTTGCGAGCTTGATGAGAGGAGCTCATGGCTGCGTGTAGGAGGCGGGGAGCTCCCTGTGATATAGCTGATAGAACAGCCCCGAGTAGACAGCCGGCATCTGCTCCACGGAGAGGTCGATCTTGTCGAACCCTTCCCGGTAGCCATAGAGGAGGAGTTTGGCTAGCCTGCTGGTGATGGGCGTGGTGGCGTCGGTCCGTGCCAACTCGACCAACTCCATCCACTCGCACTGGAGGCACTCCTGGGTGCAGAGGTGGATGTCATGGGTAAGGGGTCTGAGCCGGCAGATGAGGTACATATCGGACATGCCAAAGGCCCCCGGGTGCCTGTGCTGCTGTCGCACGCTCAGGAGGGACTGGAACTCCGACCGGACCCCCGTCTCCTCGAAGACCTCGCGGACCGCTGTGTCACCTGCAGGCCACGGAGACAGGTTCTCAGAATGCGCTCCCCACAAGTACAGCTTCCCAACAATGGTGCACTGGCACGGACTCGTTATATCCCCAATTTGGGGATTGACCCTCTCTCTGAGGCGGGGCTTTTAAATATTTCGCCAAGAGTTTTGTTCCAGAAGCAAACGATACTGTTTTTGTTCTTACTCATGTGTGCTGCACCCAGTCAGAGAAATAAAAGGAAACAGGAAGTATTTGTATAAGTGCTTTCTGGGTTACATTTTTCAATCCAGCGCCTGGCTCAGGGGGTTAGACCACCGTGCCTATAATCAGAAGGTTGCCAGTTTAAAGCCCGAGATCGGCTGAGCGATTTCACCGCTGGGTCCTTGAGCAAGGCTGTGAACATTTAGCCAAGGACTGACTGACCATGATTTCCTGAAAATGAACGTCACTTTGTTTAAATGTGTCTGCTATATAAAAGAACAATATAAGTAGTTGTGTTACATGAGCTTGTTAAAAAAAAAGAACTGAATGATCTTGGAAATGCCTGGACATAGCAGTATATCTTGCAGATTCAAAAACAATAACATCATTCAGACAGAAAATATGTTGGCCATGTATATTAACAATAAATGAATCAAGCAATAATATAGATTAGCCTATTACAACTGGTATTGATTTTTTGTCGGAGCAACACAGAATGTATTGTTCAACATATGAATTCTCACTTTTCTAGGATTTGTTAATATCCAGGATAAGTTTTGAACATCTATTTTTATATATCAAAGCAAAATATGTTAATGAGAAATGATGGTGACTTATGTCATTCCAGGAGGTGTCTTATTCAAATATCTTATGAACTTATCAGAAAATATATAATGAGATACTATTATTATGTGATGTCAAATCAGTGTTCGCAATGAGTGCCCAATAAAAATTGTAGTCCTGTAGAATGTTGTCTATAATGAGATTTAGTATTAGTTACATTCTTACATTTAAGTAATTATTTGCAAAATAGTAATGTCGGAAAATAGTTTTGAATATTTGGGCAAAATGCTTTAAAGATATTTTCCTATAGTAGAGCAAAAGCTAATTTATTGTTATTCATATTCATTTTATAGTTAACTGAATAAAGAATTAACTTTCACGACATTTAGATTACTCTTCCACCAAATACCAGGTGATGTTTTTTTTTTTAACAGCAAACAGTTCAGCTTATTAATACTTGTTAATAGCTTAGTATCAAAACACATTTATCTTAGTATTTCTATGGAGTCCAAAGCTGCTTTTAAAATCGATTTAAAAGAATTGAATAATATTGTGCAATGTAGATTTCAGTATATTCTATCTGTGTGTGAGTGAATTCAAGTTTTGGGTTTAATATGAGTACAGTTTTTTTTAAAGCCAGTTTTGTGATCTATAGACAGTATGCGTTAGAAGTATGTCACTATGCAACAATGGACTATATGCAGAGCATCAGGGCAAATGCTGCAGGCGGATCAACGAAACATCAAATATGTTACTTACCAATATTCTCACCCAGATTTGAGAGACCACCAGGGAACTTCCACGCATTTTTAGTCTGTAATAAAAATCAGCAAAGTACATTTACAAAGGCCTTACTCCGTAATGGGCACCATGCTGCAGCTCTGCTGGTTTCACTGGGATGGAGTACTTGGTACCATCAGTATCACACGTAAGTGAGTCTGTAATTATAATGTGATTCCAAGGTAATATTTGTCTCTGAGGCTGAGATGGAAAAAAAATTGTGTTCTACTGATTATACGTCTTGTATTTAAAAAAGTAAAATATGCTGCTGTATAAACTATGATGTTGCTGTTATATACCGTGTCGTCATACCGAATATATGTATCTGAGATTAGAGCCAGTCACTATGTTCCAAAAATCCAGCCATGTTTAGTCTTGGGTAATACCCTCATAACTGGGAAACACTGCATATCGCTGTAACATGCTGCATCTTTAATGTAAGGTTTTGCTTTCTGAGGAAACATACTATTATCAATAAAATATTTTTTGGAAGTGAAAGCCCTGTGGTGTGCAGATCTGATCACTGAAGCCGGTTGGCCCCCCAACATGTTTACAGAAAACATAAACCTGAATGCAATACTGGATGATGGACACAGCGGTGCTGAACTATACTTTGTGCGATGTCAATATGTAAAATATGATTTGTGCCTTAAACACTGTTTATGTGCATATTAAAACTTTGCTACTCTTACGCATTGGGAAAAGAAAAGTGATTTACGGTGCAATTTAAGAAGATGATGGGAAATCTTGGAGCCAGCTGTGCGCACGGACCACTTTCCCTGCACGGAAGACGGAGATTTAAGACGCCTAACCGCATGTCGTCTCTGCGCTCCCGCGCTGACGTCGCGGCCGGCGGACGCCTTCCAGGCTTCTCCAGCGAGAAATATAACCTGGAACCACTCCGGCCAGCGTCCGCCTGCCAAGATATGCTGGCCAGTGGCAGCAGGCCAGGCCATCTGCAGGGTTCAGCATCAGGGACGGCAGGGAGCTTCGGATGCTGGCCCTCGTGACCAGTAAGGACACGGGTTCAAGTCCTGGGCGGAGGACTGTTCCTGTACCTCTGTGAGTGATACTCAACTTGAATTAACTTGAAAAGGTCCAGTTATGCAGCTTGCATAGACTACATCTGCAGTAGTCCAGCAATGAAGAAAATCACAGCCTGGAGTTACTCCCTGCCAAACTCTTACATCCAATGTCATGTATCAGGCAATACCCCACTTTCAGGGAGAGGGTATTGTTGGGGGATAAGGGCGTCTATACCCCTGTAACTAAGTGCATTTAACATAAGACGAGTTCACTGTATTTCAGAGATATGGGAGAGACTGGCAGCAATGACCCTGCCTTTGTGGAAGCTCTTCTGGTTTTACTTAGAGCAGTGTTTCCCAACCCGCTCCTCGGGGGCCTACAGACGCTTCGTGTTTTCGCTGCCTCCCAGCTCCCTACCAAGCAGTCCACATTTTTTCTCCCTCCCAGCACCCGGTAGGAGCAAAAAAGCAAACCGGTTGTGGGTCCTTGAGGAGTAGACTGGGAAATGCAAGGTGCTCAGTTCGCCTGCATGAAATAACTTGCCAATTAGGCCCGCTCTATCCTGCGGTTTCCATGTTCTCTGGGTCTGCTCTCTGTCCCAAATAACTGGGTTTTCAACAGATCTGTTTCCTGTTCCTGTTAAAAATTGGCATGTGAAGTCGACATGCAAAAAGTCTTCTTCTGTATTTCACGACCACCAGCCTCCAAGCTAATGACGCAACAGAGACATCCAGCCACAGATTCTGAGTCTGCCTGCTGTCAGTCGTCCCTGTCAGCCATCTCTGTCAGTCATCCTTGTCAGTCATCCTTGTCAGCCAGCCTTGTCAGCCATCAGTACACTGTGGATCTGCATTTGGTACAGGTGACAGAAAAGGTTGCTTTACTTCTTACAGGTTGGCCCAATCTAGAAGCTTGGTGGGTTAGGTGTCTATATACTGGGTTAAATCCCATGGCCAGCAGAGTACTTATTTTACCATTAGGCACTTGTGCTAGACCTTCAACCTCATCTGCTCCTGGTATGCTGGTTGACCCCCAGCTCTAACCCCAAGATTTCCACACTTTGGCAAAAGTCCCTGCTAAATGAATGTCAATTCAGATGACGGGTTTCTTCCTGAACAAGCCAGGCCTACATTTGGAGGTATCCCATTGCATGCTGGGAGAGCCCTAACCATCATTCCTCCACTTCCTCTGCTGGCCCATTAGGTTTATCCAGGCTGAGGATATGAGCACTTCGGTGAATTTTGAGAAGCTCTTCAATTACCCTGAAAGCATTAAAATGGCTGGGAGGAAAGAAAAACCGAGAAAGGCACCATGACAAATATTCACTGCAGTATGGATGCCAGTCTCCTTTTAGTGGACAAACTGAAGTACAGACTGTATGTTTCTCAGCTCTGTGCTAGCCAGGGAGTAGAGCGAACGAAGAGAAACCCTTTCAAAGGTGTCACAGAGCCTGGATCCAGCAAAAGCTCCTTAAATAAAACCCGTTAATAGCAGCTGTTTTTAGCAGTGGGGGAGTTGGTAATGGGGGCCGGTCACCTTTCGGCATTTCAGTGCACACAATAACAGCACAGTTTGCAGAAACTCTTGAATATCCAAATCACAGAGCAGAGGCCTTTAGACATTCATCAGAATCTGTTATGATGTATGTTTTTAGTTCTGTCTGCTAATTTTCATATCTGTATAGAATAAGGTCATTATGAATAGTAAAGGTATAAGGCTGGTTTTAACACCGGTAGGGACCAAATCAGTGCAGAACCCTTTCCAGAAACCCAAAAACATGCATGCTACTCCCACAATATTAGTCTGTACACACTACTGTCCATACCCAAATTTATGCCCTTGGTAAACAGTGTGATTTTAAGGTCATTGTAAATAAAACTGTCCCCCATATGCGTGGGTTCCAAGACCAACCGCGGATGGTCGTGACTGCGGATAAGAGTGAACCATCCACGGACCCCACACACAACGTGATTTGTGTGTACACATATAACGTTTAATTGATGAATTATACACAGTAAGACTACCTACATACAGCAGATTGCATACAGTACTGGACTCTCTCACTCAAATGAAATTTTGACGTTTGATTCTCAAGAGACAAT
>JAABNY020000115.1:66674-79727 GCA_015164015.2 Brevimyrus niger | reverse complement strand
CGCTGCGCTACAATGGTGGCGCGCGGCCACCGGGTGGAGAGGGGCCGCTTCCCGCCCCGCCCCCCCCGGCCCGGGGGCCCCCCCCCCCCCCCCCCTGAGCTGGCAGGCGCAGGCGGGCGAGCGGGTGGGGCTTTTCATCTACCGAGCGGAAACTCACGTCATGCCATCCGAGCGGGCGGATGAGCGAAGGCGCCCATACCAGGGTGGGGTGCCCTCAGGCTGTCATTATGTGTAGTGTGTAGGAAGAGCAGTTTCCGAAATCGTAATTTGCAAGACGCGGCGTGAGGCAAGGGGCCGAGCGGTCGACGGAGAGGAATTACAGGCCTCCGGAAGGTGCTGGCTGCTCCTGGCTGACTGTGGATCAGACCTTAATCTGATCCTGATGTGACTTCCTTTGCCTTTTGGGTGGGATGAACTAGAATCATATACATTCGGCATCTATAACAGGATTTAAGGAACGTGCTCCCTTGTAAACAGCTAGGTTGTTTGGCATGGATAACAAAATAATTAAAAACCTAAACACCTGCTATTGTCATATCTGCAAAGGTACAATTATTTAGCCGTTCAACAGAAACTTATGACAGGAAAAGGAACTTCGATATTGTATATACTAGCATACTAACTGAAGCCAACTTACTTGGTTGCCTTCTTGAACACTCAGCTACGATATTGGTTACGATATACATTTAGCATCTCTAATCTGTTCCTGTTTTTAATGTGACCTTTGAGGGAGCAACACAGACAGCTATGTCAGCAATCTACTCCAAGGTGTAACAGACCTGGGGGTGCTGATTGGGTCACAGACTGTCACTTGTTTTATTTTTACACATACAGGCTATGCTGCTGAGACAGAAAATGATTCTTTCCACAAGCCCCCCCCCCCGCCCCCCCTTCTGACAAAATACAGAGCTTTCGCTTTGGAAACTATGCACATCTGCTGGTGAGTTCACAACCTCACAACCATCCCTCAGGTCAGATAAGGTGCTAGGCTTTCTTGTCAGCGACTGTGGGATTTTAGAGAGGATCTCCAAATCGACTCTCAGTGCTAGTCCAATACCTTCACATGTGCCAGAAGATGTTGATCATACTTGGTTTAAGGCAGGTTTTTGGAAATATTAATCATAAGGGACCAATGATGAGCAGCTGGATTTAAACTTTCTTTGGTACAAAAAAAAAAAGTTCTTGAAATGCATAAAATTTGAGGATATATATATAATGGAAGCCCATTCAAATATTATGGTCAGCAATATTTATGTTATAGCTAATACTTAGAAACCTATACAGCATCAAGATGACATTTAGACACATTCAAGGAATGAACTCAAGGATAACAGGTAGGAATGTTAATTTTGAGCTAACTTTACCATAGCAGGTTTTTATATCTGCACTGTTAAACCACCGAGTCTAGTTTCTGTTGTAATATTTCATCAAATGTAAAAGGAGTATAAATTAGATGAGTGATTAGGCTAATAAGAAGGAATGCCGAGGGAAAATTGGGAGCTGCCCAATTAAAATCAATTAAGACATCCTGATGAAGAGGCGGCTATTTCATTCACATTGGAATGTGGCACCCTTGATAAGCACCAACAGCATCAAGGAGAAACACTGTTTCTGGGCACGGCCCGAGACGGCCAGCGCTGGGGGTGCGGCTTGTGGCGAACTCACTGGAGGCGAATGAGGGAGGTTTTACGGGGGAAGTTGTTTTATGTGGGAAGTTTTAAGAAAATGTGGATGTAACTGCATTCGGGTCCTTGTGTTGACCCCCACTGGACCACAAGACACCTCCAGCCAGGGCCGAGCGATCCTATAAGTGGCACAGGTGGCTACCTAGGGCGGGTAGAAGGGGGCAGGGGTGGGGTTAACTTGCCAGCCAATTTTACCTTGCCTTGGATGGGGGGGGGGGCTCCAGTGATGATATTGATGCTTGTCTAGGGTGCCATACTGGCTAGGACCAGTGCTGAGCCCGGCAATAGGTAAAGTGCACCGTACTAAACAATTACTATGACATGTTCTAACATGCCCCCATCTTCCTTCACACATGGACTTCGGGGGAAAGCCTGCCCTCTGCTGGTAAACCTTTGCACTGTCAGAAAGAAGATGTGAATTTATTAATTGTACATATTATTTAATTGAAAAACATAGCATATTACAAACTCATCCCATCCATGTCTATTCCATTCTCCTGTCTGGGATAGACGTCAGGCCTTCCCACAACCCAAACTAGAATAAGTAGCTGAACGATGGGTGGATGGATGGATACTACAAACTCCCAAGGATGCTATACTAGATGGTTGGATTTTACCAACTACATAAATCTTGTCTTAATGTAACAAATGTATTATAGTTTTACTAAGAATATATACATTTCTAAAGCTAAAAATGTAAGAATGATTTCAATAGAGTAATTTTTAACCCAGTTAGACAAGATAATGTAATACTTGTTTACACTTTTGTACGCTGTGATTGGCACATAGAACTGTTGCAATAAAAGACGTAATTTGGTTGAGGATTTGTCACCACCGTCTAACAGTCCCTCTTACCACAAGCGCCGACTCAACTTTTCCAATACTATTTCCCTGACTTTTTTTTGGCATTGCTATTTTAAGGACTTCTGAAGGATATTTGGCAATTCAGTCTAAGTCATTGCCGGTTTTTGTTTATTTCATGGCACCTCTTTGTCACTTTCCGTTCGTCTTTACCAAACGGTTACAAGGTTGCAAAGCCTCCAGTTTTCATTAACTGTTCTGAGTGACACGTACACTTATCAAAGTAAAGGGAAACAGATGCGACTGCCTGTGTCTATTTTTGTTCCGCTGCCGGTAAAAGAGCTTTGCTCTTACGGTTAGCAGACCAGCGCCCCCCATTTATGGGGGGGAACTGAACAGGTGATCATTCATTTTGCTTTGGGACCTGGAACCTCGGCGTGTGGCTCGACTCTGCATGACCGCCTAACGTAAACACTGTAAACTGCGGTCTGGCGTTTTGTGAATAAGAGGCAAACTGTAACCAACTGAAAACGCCTCGGGTAACATACTGAATTTACTCATACCATTTGACTTATTACACTGATTTGTGACCTGCTGCCATACAAAAGGATGCGACACCCTTTTTATACGTAGTGTACTTCAGGCCCATGTGAGGTAGACAACCCTGATCCTGCATTGCCGGTATCTAGCAGGTGTTCTATCATACCCGAAGAGTTACTATCTGCCTGCGATCACGTGTGGTTCCTCAGAGACCAGGTAGGATGGAAAACCCGGAGACCGGACTCCCGGGATCAGGACTGCCTACCCCTAATGTAAAGAAGTTTTTAGCCTCTTAATTACTTTCTCTCTCCCAGCTGCTAGGTCTGCTATTCTGCTCAATGACATTGTGTTACCCTGGATATCAAACCTAGAGGTGTTTTAATAACACAAAATCAATCACTAATGTAAATGTACATTTTAATCATATTCCACTATGAGTTCACAGTCAGTCAAAATCACAAACGATGATCTTCGAATATCCGGTGTGATCAGGTAATACAGTGGAGTCAAGTAGGTAGTGTTCTCACATTGTTACAGTGCATGACGGGAGATGATCACATGTCGAGGGGGCGGCCTACCTGCGACTCCGACCTGGTGGGTGGCAAAGCCAGGCAGTCGGTTCTCTCCCTCGCCCATCCACAAGGAGAGTGTTGCTCTGTCGTGCCGGGCATGGTGGAAAGTAAAACCGTGGGAGGCTGCCACTGCCAGCAAGCGACCCTGAGAGATGGGGACGCGCAGCCATGCAGCTACCCGGCCGTCCACCCTCCACTGCCGGAGAGAGTCTGATACAACAATAACCATTACCTTTATGCAGCAGAAAACCCCGTTACTCGTTATTGCTTGCCTGTAATTCACCGTTTTTAACTTGCATATTAGGCATTGTATCAACTATGACTATTCACAATTTATTACATATTAAATGCCAGTTGTAATATTTATCTCAGACTAAATTAATGGAACCCCATAATCGTGAATTCAAACCGTCTTGGTAAATGTGTTGAAAATGTCTACCATCGGTTCCTAGACATCATTCTTTGAGGGCAACTGAAAATTCAGTGTAAATTATTGGTGTTGCAGCTAGGCTTTAGGTCACCTTGAGTGCTAGATCCACTTGCCTTGCAGCAGAACATGAAACGCACTTTCACTGACATCGGGGGGAAAGTCGCGATCGCTGAGATCCACAGTGACACCACCGAACCGGTCCACCTTTCCTGGCAACACATGGTTGTTACTATTTGTTCCTTGAAGCTGACAGCTGCTGACATAACATGAAAAAGACCGCTCTCTCCATCGAAGTAACGATCGCTGCAAGCAGACCGATTTGTGATTCGCAAGGTTGTACTTTAGAATTGGGAATAGTCTGCTGCTTAACGCTGCCATTTTTCTTCACAAGAGAAGTAAATAAACTTCGTTATCGGCAATGTAACCGTAATACTCATAATCACATGGACACAGATACATATGTTCACTTCTGAAAGAATGAAGACTGCATTATCTTCGTTTAGTAAATGTACTATTGTTGAGACTACAATGTTGAAAGTCATCATAATAATGTAAGTGATATCAGACCGCTAACTGCCGTAATAAATCTCAACTGAAATATTAATCTGTACATGGTATACAGTAATTACGGTACCGGGAGGCGTGACCTTTAACCGGGAAGTTTTTGAAAGTACCCGCACTAAGCGGACACATGTTTAAGTTGACGATGTGCGTGCGCGTGCGATTATAGCGTTACATTCATCATGTCATCTAAAAAGAAAGTTAAAAGGAAGTCCGAGAGATTAAACAGCGGCGAGAACTCAAGTGTGTTAGCTGACATTCGTGGTGAATCTCCGAGACGAGACAGTTTGGGGACTGAGCGTGGTGACAGCGCGACTTGCAATGGTTCATTCACAGTGATCGACTTCATTGACAAAGGTAATATTTCGAAATTTTAGTTTACATTTAAACGCAATAGGCACTCGAATTTAAATCCATACTTAAATATATGAAGCTGATTTGTGTCTGAACAACTTGTTAACGCTATGCTGACGTTAAGCATCTTGATCTTTGCGCATAATTACGTTACTTCGTGCACAATCTTCCTCTTGTCCCTGCGTTGCAATCATTATTGTAAGATCGTAAACATCAACTGGTTGTCGTACGTATAATTCTGTTTTCAGATGATGACAAGGTTCCCAAAAAATGCCGGAGGTTTCTGGTCCAGCTCAGTTTAAACAGCATGAAATCTGCAAGTATCTGCATTGGACGTCCGGTTCTACTGTCAAGCGGGTCTGGCAAACAGGAGGTATGAAGTCAGACTACATGGTTGTTTTAATATTAAATAAATTTCCATACAATGTTCTTAATTGAAACTGGTAAAAAAAAGTTTCAAGCTCAAATCTCAAGATGTCGCGTGTTGTTGCATTGCCAGTATAGTTATGTGCATTGCTTTGTGTGACCCATCCGTATATTGAGTGGATTGAAAATCTTTATATAATTGCAGACTGTATGTATGTATATGCATATTCCCAAATTCCTTACCTTTGTGCCAGGTGTGCACAGCCTGGCCAACAGCTGCATTCCCGGGAGGTAAAGCCGGCCTGCAGGCAACAACCCAGCGTAACCTGGGTGTGAAGTCTGGGGACCGGGTTTCCGTTGAGCCGCTGACTGGCCCTGTGTTGCAGGCTGATGAGGTCCACCTCACCCCTAGGTAAGGTTCTGGAGGTCTTCTGTGTTTCATTGTGCTGGCTATTGCTTTGCGGATATAAGCCTTTATGCTGTGTGAATGTATGTAAGCAGATTAATAAACCATTGTTAAGGAGTTTTAATGCCCTGATTGTATTTTAAATCTCGAGTTTGCTACTTTTGTTCATAGCTACAATCAGTTGTAAAATGCGTGGATGATACAGTATAGCTGAACACCTGGTTGATTACCTAGGAAAACAGGAGGCCAAACCCTCCCTTGATCACGACTGAAATGAACGTTGACGAGAGAAATTATAACAAGACATAGAAACACGATAAAGTAAGAAGAATTCTTCGCTGGGATCAGAAAAGTTTATCGTAATGCTTGAATCCACAACGTACATGATTCAGATCCTTTATTGTCATTGTATGGAGTACAATGTAATTTTAGCAGCTGTTCAGATGGTGCAATCATATAAACAAGTAAAATGAGTAATTTTGGATATGAGACATCACACAGGACATAAGAAATTGTATCATAAACCCAGTCAGAACATGCCTACCATAAATAGGTGGGTATGTGTAATAACCAGTGCAGTTAATATAGATGAAGCAGTTGGATGTAAACATTGTCGTTTGACGTGATCATAGTGACAAAAATTGATGTATGGAAACTATTAGACACTGGACAGCACACAAGAGATGACATAATAAGATGATAAGTTAGGATAACACAATGGATTACAATATTGCAGTGTGGTTGTTGTGGGCCCCCAGGCCAGTGACATAGTTGACAGTGTTCAGCTCATAAGATACTGTTTATGAAAATGGATAAAAAGATTATGTATGAGTGTGTTGGTGGTATAGTATTTTGCATGGCCGTCTTCCATGCCGTTGGCATGTACTACATTACCTACCATTCCAGTATTTTATTAGTATAGTGTTTCACTCTGTAACACTGTTTGCTGCATACTTTCAGGGTCAGTGTGTCGAGCTTGCTTGATCGATTGTTTGATTAACTTATTTATGTTGAAACACAATATTATACAAAGAATGGGAGTAACAGTTGAATTTTAGTGATATTATTTAAACTCATTGCTTATCTATCAGGGTATTTTAGTGGTGGAAATCTAGCTTATATAAAATGAGTCATTATCGCCATCTGCTGGTATATTTGCATATAACAGCGAGGCTAGTGTTCCAGTACTGCCTTTGCGTTTTTTGTGTGTGTGTGTATATATATTCAATAAAAATGAAATAAGACCTTTTTTTCTTACAGGCAAAATATTGACAACCTCGATTTAGAAGAGTTTACAGACTTTGTTCTGCGGTCTGTAGGTGAGGCTTAATGTTCTATATAAACTTACAATTTTTGTCTTTTTCTTTAATGCTATGTACACCGTAACTTGTGGCATTTCAGGAAGCCTGAATGGTAAATCATCTCGGCACACGAATGAACTAATCGCTTCTGAATCGCATCTTTGATGCCGTTGTCTTTCAGACGGGAAAATCATTCTTCCAGGAAACCTTCTGTCCCTCTACTTCTTTGGGCGACCATGCAGTCTGAGGGTGGATGCAGTAAGCGGGGTGGACGGAGTCACCCTGGAGGGGGCTCCTCCTTGTGGGCCACAAAGTGAGCCGCTGTGCTCAGAAAGTCTGGCTCTTGAACCCGATGCCGCAGATGTGTCGTTGCAGCTTAGCAGTCTGAACATCGAGGATGCGGATCCGGGCCCTACCTTCAGCACGCCCAGCAAGCCTCAGTCCCCCTCCCTGGATACACACGACGACACCAACTCGTCTGACAGTTCCCTGCCCGTGCCAGCCTCACCCACAGAACAAGCAGGGGGGGATCGACCATGTGAGGTGCCCCCTGGTGGCCGAGGGAGTCGTGACACGTTTTACTTCATTTCCGCACTGACCAAGATCAGGTTCACGAAGCAGCCTGGACAGAGCGAGGAAGATACCAGTGAGGCTCCTAAGGTCACCTACAGCATGATCGGGGGCCTCAGCAATCAGCTGGACATCATCAGGGAGACAATCGAGCTTCCGTTGAAACATCCGGAACTGTTCAAGAGTTATGGTACACGCACTCGAATTCTATATCTGAGACTGATTTTGAGGTAGTTGTTTGATTCTTTTAATTTGCGCAAAGCTGAAGTACATCTACCTTGATTTAATGTGTTTTTCAACGTTTGTAGCACATGCACATGATGTTTTTTTTCCCACAGGAATTCCCCCACCCAGGGGTGTACTGTTGTATGGCCCTCCTGGGACAGGAAAGACCATGATTGGAAGAGCGATAGCCAATGAGGTCGGAGCTCACATGACTGTAATCAATGGTCCTGAAATCATGAGCAAGTATGTTGACACTCTGCCAGCTGTTCTTCATGTATTAAATCATCCTTCGATTTCTGTATGACTGTTGCCAACGTGATTAACTTAAAATATTGCCGGTAATACAGTGTAAGGATTTACGCACCATAGGTCGGCTGGAAATGCAAAATGTAGGTGAACTTCCTAGATGTCCACCTAATCAGACTGGAGCGTTTTGCCGTGATTGCCTACGGATTTCAGAATTTGAATCATTTATGCATTGGCAAATACTTGTATATATGAATTAAATAAAGGTGTCCTTTAAAACGAACAAGGACAATCAAGAAAATCAACAACATGAAGGAAATTCATAATTCAAACTCGGTGCTCAGTGCAGATGATGTGTATAATTATAGTTTATATTGTTTTTAAAGGTATTATGGAGAAACAGAGGCAAGGCTGAGACAGATCTTTGCAGAAGCTTCTCAGAGGTAAGAAGGTGAAATCGGCTCTTGATGATTTTACGCCAGAAGTGGCCGATCTCATCCACAAGGGGCCGGTGCATTTGCAGGTCTTTGGGGTAACCTTTAGGTCAGCTGTTCAAACCCAGGTGTGAGGACTCTTCAGCCAATCAGTCCTCTAATGAGTGATCTTATTAGGGAGTTGCAGGGAAAACCCGCATGTACTGCGGCCCTTTTTGGATAAGACTGGCCATCTCTAGTTTACACCTTTCGTATGGTTGGTTTGCTTCAGTCAACCTGTCACTCGGCGAATCCTTTCCGATGTGAGGGCATGTTCAGTAAAATCCCGTTATAATGGATTTCAAGGGACCTGGAAAAACAGTCTGTTACTGTATATCCATAGTTGCTGTATACCCAGAACACAACTACAGGACACCATTTCCTCGTGCCACACCTCAGCAGACACACTTGTGGTATAGATTATTATATTGTACATGTAGTAATCCGACTTTACCTGAGCAGATACGTGACTATTATTGTAGTGTATGGACTAACCTTTTATGCGGAGTTATCTCTTCTGCAATCACTATAGTTAAAGCCTGAAAGGTGTCCCTTGGTTTTTGCGCATTGTTATGCCTGTGTTCAGTTCACTATGAGGCTCTCTGAAGCTGACAGTAAAAGTCAACAGTAAAACTAACTCCCAAGCCTGTCTGTTCCTAATTCATTTCGGTGTCAAACACAACAATTATTAATCCCGACTCCGTATCTGCTCTGGATATCATTGATTTGGATGGTGAGAACTTAATAGCAAACGCCATTGTAAATTCACAGTGCCGTGCTACTCTGCTTTTATTCCCCGAATTAAATTTAACTGTGTATATTGATCGGAAGTCCAAGAATGTGACGGAATGTCGGAGCAGATGAAAGCTCCGGAAGTTCCCAAGAGAAACCTTGCCTTTATTCCGATGAACCACGTCGCACCGCGTTCTAACCTTCCCGACATCCGCAATCGACAGGCGGCCGGCGATCATCTTCATCGACGAACTGGACGCGCTGTTTCCGAAGCGGGAGGGGGCCCAGAACGAGGTGGAGAAGCGTGTGGTCGCTTCGCTCCTCACCCTCATGGATGGGATTGGCTCAGTGAGTTGGGGGGGGGGGGGGCCCCCTTCTGTCATCCTGAAGCGCACATCCCAATCACATATACATCATGTGACAAAGGAGCAGAGCTCCACACTGGAGTAGAGTAAACAGACACGACCAGATATCTGTACCCTAATATGCAAATATACAGCTTTGCAGGCCTCATGCAAGCCTAGTATGATACGTGCCTTTTTCCTTTAGTATAGTTGCAGTACTGGGTAAAAATGGAATTCACACACAAAATGGCCCCTATAGACCTGCCATCATGACTGGCTGGTCGTTTAATCAGTTGAAGACTGGTGGTCCTTTTAAATAGCAGTCTTTCTGTCCATCTCACAGCACTTCTCGTACAGATTTCAGGCCTTCTTTTCTCTCGTGTCCTGACGTGGCCCTAGTCAGCCGGTGGAGAGGTAGGGCTCCGCTTAGCAGGAGACGTTCAGATGGAACTCACCTGTTAAGCCCATCAAGTCATGACCTGCCAAACTGGCTCAGGCTGGACAGCGGCTTGGAATCTCGTGTAAATGACCTGTGCTTGCATGGGGGGGGGGAGGGGGGGCAGCCCCCCTGTTCATCTGTTCTCCAGCCCAGTGGGCTCATGGAGTTGGCACATCACATTTTTTCTCGGAATTTGGCGAATGGACTTCCTGGTATGAATTCCAACGCACGCCATAATTTATCTCCACTTTGGAGCGCTGCTCCGTCTCCCTGGGCTTGGACTGAGGGTTGGGGAAGATGGGGGTTGGGGGTAATTTATGTCTGTGACTGCAACCTCAGAGGTCGAGTCCCGCATGCAGCCCCAGCGATGCCCAGGTTTGTTCACAAACTATACGTGCCCTCTCTGAATAAGGTATATTGCATAGAAAATAATAGTTAATAGTGATACCACAATAATCCCTGTGGGGAAATTCTTTATTTGCCAACTGCATCTTGTTCTCTTGAGACACAGAGATGCATACAGGTGAATGCAAGCTTGTGGGGGGGTCTCAGTACAGGATCAGCCACACCATGCAGCGGCCCATCACTCAATGGCCCATGGACATGTGACACTTCTGCTGAGGCCGGGGCTTGAACCGGTGACCTTCTGATCACAGGCATAGAGGCTTAGGGACACACCGCCCTCCGTACCCGGAGTATGGATCCGGTTGTCTTGGTAGCAGTAGTCATGCATGGTTTGGGGTGGTTTCGTTTGAGATTCACTTTCACTCCCGTGTCATAGGGCTAGCCTCAGTTGTATTCAAATGGACAGTGCTCAAATGTGGCATCTCTGCATTAAGTACTTTCATTTAGAGCCTTTGCCTTGATCTTAATGAGTTATTTTGGGGATCAGTTATTAGGTGAAATAAGGCATTATCCCAGCTTTGTGTGGTATATAAGGGCTATATGTGACCAGCTGCTATTGTGTCACTAGGTGCTTTCACTGCAGTGGAACCAAAACTTTTATTCCAGAACCAGGGACTTTTATTGTGTTCACACCGCAGGAACTTGGCCTGATAGTAGTACCTCGGAGGCAGTTCCTGAACTCTCTTAATACGTACTCCAGATTAGATACTTTTCGTTTGGACGCAAACTACTGGGCAGACGCTTAGAGCAATAGCTTGTTGATAAAAGAAAAGTTAAAAGAAATGTAGTGGAGCAAAAATTGACTAGATGGAATTATTTTGTACCAAAATTACATTTAATCCATGAATTAATATATTTTTTACTTGTATGTTTGTATTTCTGCATAGGAAAAATTGATCGCCAACCAATATACTTTTGTCTGATATCTTGTTAGCGGGATAACGTTATTTTTTGTATTCTGTAGAAAATAAAAAGAAATGCTTTGTTGGCCAGACTTAAGAATCATGAACATGTCGTGGATCATACAAGTAAAATATAAAAGACGGTCCCATTTTGATTGAGATCGATCCCCTCAATAACTAACAAAGCGGTTTGTTCGTCCTCCATCATTTTGGAGTAGCTGGACACCGAACTTTGGTATTTTTGTGGTACCAACCGAAACACTGCAATCCTATCCAGGACTAAAAAAGTTACTTGTCTTTCGGTGTTAAATTACGATGTCCAAGCAGCAAATCTCAGTGTCTGTGCGCTAATAAGCATACAGCATACTTAAGCAAAGATCTATAGTCGCTGGTGATTTGCTGTATCGCGTGACATTACACAGATACGTCATGTAGGCTGGAGGAAAACGTATGCCCAGAGACAAACTTATAAACTGATTCATGTGTGTGCTCTTGTGTTTGTTTGTTGCGTGGTGTAAAAAATGGCTAAGAAATCGCAAGTGTGGCTCCACAGCGTTCCAGGCTACGACCGTTTAGTTGCATTTTGCGACCATTTTTGGAGACATTGCGCCTAAATTTTAGAACTATAGGCGACTTATATGTCCCTCATTTATGCCAAAATATGCCCCCCCATATAGTGGCTGACCACATCGTCGTATCTCGTGAAACACCTGGAGAGAGTGAGAAATGGTGTGTTTGTGTATGCATCTGAACTCGGGCCGATTCAGTTCCTAGGAGGCACAACTGAAGAGGTGCTTGCAGCGATTAACTTTTGATGGCTTGACCACAAGCACCGGCGCTAACAAGCAAGTTAAACGGAAGCGCAGAAAAAAAGACAGAGTAGAGGGAATTATTTCTGTACCTCAATAAGATTGAATATCTTTTGCCTGCGTCTCCAGCCGAAGCTGGCGGTGAAATGTGCCAGCGCTTATTAGCGGGATAACGTTACGTTGTTTTTTTTTTTATTCTGTGGATAATAAAAGATCGATCTGCTGGCCAGATTTGTTTATCTGGATGTGAGGAATGCAGTAGGCAGGGCTCTGCAGTGTTGTGCAAAGACCGTGACACGCTGCGTCCCTAACAGATGTAATCTTACCCCAAGCCTTCGGTAAAAATTGAGAGCCCTAGTAAAAAGGCTGTGTCCCGTTATGATCGAGATTGATCCCCAAAGTAACTAACCAATAACTAACAAAACGCCTTGTTCAAATAAGATTAGTGCTGTAATGTTTAATGTCTTGTTGTTGTTGAAATTGATTTGAAAACCTTTTAAAAAGTATTGTTCAGGAACTGGTGGGGAGGGTTCTGTTCTGGTACTAATATTGAGAATTTTTTAACTGGTGCTCAGTTCTAAGTTTCAGATGAAATTCTGTGTGAAGTTTAACCTACGGACCTTTTGTGACTATCATGCTTATTTATAATGAAGGTTCCTAGTCCTGTTGTGCACGTGAAAGAACACACCACAGTGGCCTGGAGCTACAAAAGTTCCAGGTCAAGACTTATAAACTGGGACCAGGTTCCCGAACTTCAGTGTGAAGTACTAACTTATTGCCCCCCCCCCCCCCCCCCCCCCCCCCCCCCCCGCCCCCCAACCACTACCCCCGGTGCCTCGGGGGCTAGCCCCCACGAACAGGGCTCTTGAGCCCGCCCCCCCCTCCGCACACG
>JAABNY020000115.1:55580-65758 GCA_015164015.2 Brevimyrus niger | reverse complement strand
CATTTATGCATCCTTCTTCATAGCTCCTCTATCCCATTTATGCATCCCTCTTCATAGCTCCTGTATCCCATTCATGCATCCCTCTTCATAGCTCCTGTATCCCATTCATGCGTCCCTTTTCCATAACTGCTGTATCTTGCATGGGAATGCACTGAGCCTGGAGTCTGTCTCAGGGGATCACCCTGGACAGGATGCTAGTAGATTTTCCACCCCTGGTTTAGGTCCTCTCCGATATTTGTCTTTTTTATACGTTCCGGATAAAATGTTCCGTATGATCCCATTAAGAACCCTTTCTGAAGCTGCTTCGGCTACTTCAGAGCCTGTTACCTTCCATGGTTTCTTTGGCACCGGAACACTGCAGGCCTTGCAGAAGAGGAATTGCGCAGTCTGTTGCTGCACGGTAAAGAGACGGGAAGTTGGACCTGCTGGTACATCCCAGGAATGTTCCTTCCGGCACTCTTGCCGGAGGACCCTGGGTGGTCCCGGCGACCCGGCCTATTGCATTACCAGCTGGGCTTGAGTGGACGCGTGCCGGCCGGCAGTCTGATTTATCGCCTGCGTGGAGGACTGACTCCTGCGGTGTCTTTTCAAAAGCCCCCGGTCTAGCAGTGGGGGACGGCTTTTCGCTCTCGGTAGAGCGACAGACCAAGACGTACATGATCTGAGCACGAGTCCAGAAGATGATAACCCTCACAGATGAGCGGAGCATGTCTGTCCCATATCCGGCGTTTTCAGTTAGATGGCTTGATGGTCTAGCTGTAACAGATAGTTTCAGTGGGCCTCCCCTGGAATTTCCCGTGCCTCAATGATGGGGTTCCTGTGTCTAGCAGTAGGTCTGCATTGGCCGGCTCAAGCCTCTGCCTTCATGTGGCACATACTCGGAACCATGTCCTGCAGTCAGTTCGGACCTACCAGACCAGTCACTAAGGGTCTCAACTGTGTGATGATTAACTGAAACGACCATACGGGGGGCCTGAAACATGGAAACTTAACGTGTTTGACAGACCAACTTAAATCAAGGAGCTGAACTTCACCTAGACTATATATCTAGCAAGTAAACATCACTGAAATTGATTTAAAGATTCAGATTAAGATTCAGATCCTTCATTGTCATTGTACAGAGTTCAACAAAATTTTACCAGCAGTCCAATGCACACAAAGTAGTATGAACAATATAAGACAACACACAGGGCATAACAAATAATACCGCTAACCCACTGTGGACCACCATACCATGAATAGATGGCTAAGGTGCAAATTCGGAAATGCGAACCACGATTCAGAATGAGAAACTGCAGTAGAAAAAGTGATGCTTCTGGGAAGTCTGTAGGTTCCTGTCCCTGCTTTCTGGCCTTGCAGCCTACTGGGCTTCAGAACCAGTCCAGTCTACCATTATCAGTATTTTTTCCTGTTAAGATGCAAAGAAGAAAGATGTGTTTTACAAAAAAAAAAAAAAAAAACTTACATTACAAGGGGCTGCAGTTGTTTCCCTTCTTCAGGTAACAATGACCAGCAAAAGGAACATGCCTAGCACCCCCCTCCCTTCCTGGGGCGTTTGGAAGCACTGCTTCATGTTGCGTGACCTTGTCCAGCTGCTTACCCTCAAGATTGAGCCAGCTCCACATCCTTCTCCCCTCACAATAGTACCCAGCTTAATTTATCTCCTCACCACATCCATGCAAATCCCCCTCTCTATTTTTATGCCCCACTAAGCTTGCGGGGGCATGCCACTCCCCAAACAAAGCAAGACGGCCGCCAAGATACATTCAAAGTGACCATGGTGGCTGCAGGAATGCAGGCTGAAGGTCCACATTTGGAGAAGAACCACAGTAATACCAGGATCCCCACTACGATACGTGTCTCTACTATTTATGGCAGTACAGGTTTAGAATATTAATGCCAAAGCAAGACAGCCTTCAGAGATATAATATTTTGAAAAACGTTGCCTTGGCTTACTGTGCTCTCTGCTAATCGGTAAATGCGTGTCTAATTGATGACCTCTTGTGGAGACTCTTAGTACTGCTTAAATTTGGTGTATAACCATGGCCTTTGCTGTGGTTTTAAGATGATATGTCAAAAAACGGTCCAGCAACGAGTCCTGAATGATTCCAATAACTTTTTAAACCCATTTTCTGCGTTCGACTTGTGCAGTTTCCGGGCGACAAAGTGACGCAGTGGTTAGCGCTGCTGCCTTACAGCCGGAAGGTGCTGAGTTCGGTCCTGGTTTTGCGGCCAATTCGGTTTCCCTATTCCCCTGACTATCAGGAAATTATGTTTCCCCTAATATTAAATAAAAGAGGTATGTGAAATGTCTGAAAATCACTCAAGTACATTGTTATATGTGAATACTGTAATGTTATTAGTACTGAGGCCCAGAGTTGCTGTATACCTGTTTTAACAGGGGGAACCGAATATCCTGGATGTCAGGAAATAATGTTTCTCCTAATATTTAGGCAAATATGTATGTGAGATGTCTGAAAATTACCCAGGTACATTTTTACATGTAAATACAGTAGATCGTCACGCATAATATAGTCTTATAAGCAATACTATACCGTTTTCATCGAGAAATATCTCTATCCACCTAATTAAATACTTTATCTGTAAAAATAACAAACATCGAAAAGGCATGTGATGTTTTAAACCATATGGGTTGTTTACCTCAAGAGCTTCGTAAATAGACATAAAAACAACAGCGAAACCGTGTACAAATCGGAGCGCGACAGGGAAAACAGGGAAACCGAATTGCCCGGAACACCTGCTTCTCTGTGTGAAGCTCGTGTTCGCGTGGGTTTTCACCGCGGATTCCGGTTTCCTACCACGGTCCAAAAGCTTGAAGGGTAGGTTGATTGGTTAGTCTCAATTGGCCCTGTAGTTGTGTGTGTGTGTGCCCTGTGATGTGTTGGCGACCGCCCGGGGTTGGTTCCCGCCTGCGCCCATTGTTGCCATGATAGGCTCCCCCACCCCCCTCCCGCGACCCCAATTGGGGTTAAGTGGTTTCAGAAAATGGATGGATGGGCTTGTTTCCTCGCAGCGTTCGTCTTGTTGATTTGGTTTTGGTTCCCATTTCAGCGGTGAATTGGTGGATGTGATTTTGGCGTCTTTTGGGGTAGATGAATCACTCCTTCTGTCCAAACAGTATGAATGAGCGTGCAGCCTGGCTGTGTACACTGTTGCGGATATTCCTAAACAGCCAGGGAAGAAACGCAGGGGGTGTGTGCAGAAAGACCGCTGCTTGTCTGTTTTAATCACATAGCGATCAAATTAACCGGCCCTCCCGTCATCAAATCGCTTCTGTATCTTGTAATTTTTTAAACAAAAGCTTATTTTTACGAAAAGTTTTTATTATTATTAAAATATATGCGTGTTATTTTTCACGTTTGCTTGTGTCCGGCAATGGCTTTCTTTGGTTATCAAAAACGAGAAGAATTAATCGATATCACCATATATCGTTTGTGCCCCGGCTTTAATTAATCTAATTAAAGGAGTACTATGTTACTGGGCGGAAAACTGAATTTCACAGTGTACTGAAATGTTTATTTAAATTAATGAAAAACGAACCGTAACGCAGTATTTGATATAAATCCCAAAGTAAAGACGTGAACGACATAAACACAGCTAAATGCTAGATGATGTTTAGAAAGGCTGCCTTCCTTATATAGTGGTTTCCACCAGCCCTCCTTGCCTTCTAAGGCTTTGTGTGACATTTCGGTCCCGACCAACATAAATATTGGCGGAGCGGCGCGCGAGCTTCACTTCAGCCCACGTGTTTATAAAGTCCGGAAATGTTCTCTGCCTTCGGCCCGCGCGGTTCGCCCGGTGGCAGCTCGTGCGCTCGGCCACGCGCGTCAGCGCGCCGTGACACTTGTCGGTTGTTATAAATACAGGTGCCGCGAGCCGACCGGAAACACGCCGCGCGGCGAAGGCAGCCACCTATTTATTTTTTCTTTCTTTTTTTAAATGTATATTTAGCTTTCGTGATGGCACAGTGCCCGGGGGGTGGTACCGCGTCTTTTAGATGTTCTGCCGGGAGGTCTAGGGTACGCGGTGTTTTTGTTTTTTCCTGCCTTGGTTGTGACCGCTTTTAGGCCCCTGTCCTACCGCGCCCTTTTGCAGGTGGCTTCAGACCGATCCCTCAGATAGTTCACGTCTTTCCGTTGATAGGAATTGTTTTTTTTTTCCCCCGTAAATGCTTATTCTTGGATCTGTTTTTTTCTGTTTAGAGACAGATGTCCTTACTGTAAATGTTTACATTAAAATTGGGGTTGTATTCAAGGTCAGAGGAATAACGGGGAGGGGTGAGGAATGGCCTCTGGTTCCTCAGGCAGCTGGGAGATGTGCTGAGGGCTCCTTAGTGCACATTTCGGGGAACGTGGCTGCTGCCCCGGCTGCCTGTGATGAGCAGACGAGCGGCGAGTCTGCACTTTCCAGTGTGAGCCTACCTCTAGCATGTTTGCTTTGGAACTCTCAGGACGAGTGTAGGCTTTCCCTCAAAATGCTTTTTTGACATCTTTGAAGCGTTTTGCTTTCCGTTCTCTTGGCCATGATGACAGCGGTTTGCTGGGGATGACCCTCTGGTGTGTGCTCACTGTCCAAGGGATGCTATTTCGGGACGGCATAATTAAGAACATGCGTGGCTGAAGACCACAAAATGGCTGGTTCCAGGCTGTTCTTACCCCCTCTTGAATAATTTCCTAATCATTAAAAGTATGCCTTGGCATTTAACTCTTTAGGCCTGCAAATGCTTTTTAGCACTGAGTTTTCAAACTGGTGCTCTCGAGGAGAGGGCCTCCAGCCTCGATTCCCTCCAGATTGCTGGCGAATTCAAAACATTCAAGGGAACGAAAATGGGGTGGGGGAGCAAGAATCCACATACGGTTTTGGTTTTCATGTTTTGACTTTTTATCCCCCCCCCCCCTTGCGCTAAACAATGCAGCGGATGTTTTATTAACTAAACCACATGTGCTCTCCAAGTAGGATAGATTGGGCCAGAGACGTTGTTCTGTGCATCCTGACCTCGGTGCGTCCTGCAATCTTCTAGGTCTCCATGATCTTCTGGTGAGGCTGCGTACTCACATTGGTCTGGGATTGGTATTCTTGACACTGGTAATTTTGCAGTGAAACCTCTGATCAGTTGTGGAATGAAACCACTCATTGCAGATTGCGTCTGTGCAGGAGTTTGGCATTCTGAAATCTGTGAGGTACCAGCCACTGAAATCCCAGGTACTGTCATGGACCAGTCTTGAGAAAGAGAGATATTTATATATTATACACACATACACATACATTGGGTACCTTTGTTCCCTGACCTCAGTCCTGGGCACTGCAATCTGGAATCTAATAAGGCCCCAACTTCCCTACCCCCCAGTACAGTATCATTTTTACAGTTTGTGTTTCATTGTGGTCTTATTACCCTTGTTACTTCAACAGCTACAGCTACGGCTTTTCACGAAACAGCCCAGGTCAGCAATCTGGTGACCTTTTCATGCCGTGGTTAATGAAGGAACATCGCTAAAATCAACACCGAAACATGTTGTATGTTCTCATTCTTTTAACTCCCTTAGGTGAAGACACCATTTTAGTAACTCTCTTTTGGCAACATTGTGTAAAAAGTCTACGCAACCTAACTAAGATCAATCCCCAGAGGGACACTTAACAAATTTATCATGAGTCCATATATCATGAGAATTGTATTTCACTTTTGGGATAGTTTGCTATGGTTGTTGTTGTTTCCCCTCGACTTTGTCGTAAATGGGGAAACAAAGCTGTTTCTCGTTGCTGGGGTTTCAAGCATAGTAGGGTTAGCTCATAGCATTGATCTCTGTTCGACCTCCCCCAGCGGGGCTTTGTTCGGCATGTGGCGAAACACTCAGCCCAACTGTGCTCTGACTCCATCAGACAAACATGTTCATATGTGCACACTCAACTGTGCATTTCGCCCCTGTCCATCTTTTCTGTGTTACGAGTGGGCCATAAATCTCACGGTATTTTTCTCAGTCCACGACGTGACGCCTGTTTGTGGAATGGTCCACAGTTCATGCGGACAGTGCCAAAGAAACGGTTTCCAAGCCTCAGGCCGGGAGTTGTAACGCTGACATGGTTTGGCCACCTTGACAAGGATCATAGCAGATGTTTCTGTGCTGCCCTGGGGCATTGATTCAAAGCGATGGCCGTCTCATCCGGCTGCGAGGCAGAGCCACGTGGGGCGTCAGGGATGCCGGGAGCCCCCCAGCTGGAACACGCTGACCTCGCTCCTTGGCCACGCCATTAATTGTGTTGTTGAAAGTCTCGCTTGGATCCTCTGAAAATATAAACAGGATGCAGCTTTGTCTGACGGTAAATCCCTCCTGTCTGCCTCCGCCTGGCCATCTGAGGGAAGCGTGGGGGGCATTATGTGCATTTCGTCTTGGAACCTGGGGAGGTGGGAGGGGAATTGTGCCCCAGTGCCAAGATTGGGGCTTGAAAGGTTGCAGATCTGGGCAATGGAAGGGGTGTGCTAGAACAGAGGTTCTTGATTGCGATAAACCTATTGGTAATTTACGTACTTCTTAAGCATCTACCTTATATAACTAAGGTTAGCAGGATTCTGTTTTTTTAGTGTTAATCTGTTTCTGAGAGGAAATGAGCCCTGTCTGTCTCTGAATGTTCTGCATGCATTGTCCCAATTCCGAGCACAGTACTGTAGTGCAGACAGTGCTCAGCGGGTCGCGCGATACTTAAGGACAGTTCTGTCAGTTTCTTTTCGTTCAAGCCCAGGGGGGAACCCACATCCTGAAATCCTTACCTGCATTTCTTTGGTGTTTAGTGCTTTTAAACAAGACCAGTGACTAATGGAGTAAATTTCCTTTTGTGACAAGACCCACAACAACTACAGAATTAATAATAAGCATTGATCTGTCATTTTAAATCCTTTGTTGGACTCACAAAATCTCTTCTTACAAAGGACGAGCATTAGTAGTCATGCCAGGCGTTTAACAAAACGGAAATCGTCCGTGAATTAGCGTTAATTGCCTCCGTTGGAGCAGGTTGGGGCGGCTCTTTGGCAAACTGGATTGATTTTTTTTTTTTAGATTACTATTCTTTCATGTGGTGGATAATTATATACAGAGGACAAAAAACGACGAGGAGAGATTGGGTCTTTGTCTCTCTGCATAGTGTGTAGGTTAAGCTGGATTTCTGCACCTTCCAGACGGGCAGGATCCGTCACAGCTCACGAGTCAGTGCTGAAACTGTGTGAGTCAGAGCAGACTCCACACAGACGACGATTCCTCTGCTACACACACAGTGCGCCACTGGCCCATGAAGGAGGGCCTTAAAGCCCCAGTCTACCACCTGGGACAGCGTTGGTACCGCAAGGCCTGAATTGATGTTTGAAATGAAATGAAATGAAACAGTTTATTTGTACAAGTACGACTACAGGTACCTTGGGATTCTTTTGTTTTTGCGTGTCCCATTTAGCTCTTTCTTGAGACATGCATGCACACACGCACAACGTTGCTGTACGATGAATATTATGCATTTGCTAAAATTCATCATTTCATATCATCCATTACAAAGTAAATATATAGCAATGTCATGAGACACCCTTGGTACCATTAATAGAAACCTTTCTTTACAGAGCCGTCGGTGAACGATTTAACGTGGACTTGCATAGATTGTAGTCAGTAAGGCAAATATGTTGTTGTCGACAAGATACAAAGTCCTCTAGCTTTTAATTCACAATTAACAGTGATGTTGGTTATTTAGCTATCAGCCTTGTTAAGAATAGTGTTATACAATAATCAATTCAAACAATTAACACAAATACAAATGTTAACTAGTACTAACATAAACACTAATTAAATAGAATGGTTAAATGGACTTCATAAAACATTGTTTCAGTGGTCAGTTAAATGACAGAGGAGGATAGGCGTATTCCATCTATAGTATAAAAAAAAATCACAATTATCAACTATTAACAATTGGCCATAGGTGGAAATTAGCGGGAGAACATTTCAAACTCGGTTTAAGGAAGCACTTCTTTACACAGCGCATAGTCAGAGTATGGAATAGTCTTCTTGATAAGGTAGTGCAAGCTGAATCCTTCGGTTTCTTTAAATCAAAGCTAGATACGATTTTAACAACTCTGAGCTATTAGTTAAGTTCTCCCGAAACGAGCTTGATGGGCCGAATGGCCTCCTCTCGTTTGTATATTTCTCATGTCCTTATGTCAGCGACGATATATATTGCTCACAGAAAGTCTTGCTCAATTCTGTAATGATGTCACACATTTACTGGTTTCATAACAAAAGTCCATTGACAAGCAATGTTTAACGTATCTACATGTCTTACATTTTCTTTTTAAGTGTCATAATTTGTTTGAGTGACTCATTCAGTTTCCTTCTTGCCATTTTACTATTAATTCCATCCAATTGTAGTCATTGGCTCCCAAAGGGATACTAAACACAAATCTTTGGTGTTTTATGTTATTGCACCGGTGTTACTAATTAAAAAGCATCCAGTTAACTTTTCCACTCAGAACAGCTCTTTTAGAACTATAATTTCGGTTTCAATTTATTAGTACTTGAAATTTATGTTTTACAGTAAAATCTCTGGTTGTTTCTAATGTGATATATATTTTTTTCGTAAACAAATTAAGTAATCATTTTTGTTACAAAACCAGCACACTTGCAATATTTTTACTGAGTACTGCATGTGAGAGTGACAGGGTCAGCTCTTTTTCCCCATAAACCTGAAGCGATATATATTTTTTTACGGGTTGGTTTTAATTCTCTAGATGAGGTCATCATATCTTCGTTTATGTCTTGAACGAATGATAAATAGCTTATTTAATTGTAGGCTTTTCTTTGATGCTGGTAACCATCTGGGTAGCAAATAGAGTTAAGTAGCGGTGCGTGTTGGTTTGGCAGACCGAGACCGTGTATAATGCCAATCTCTGCTCTGGGTGACGCCTTCCTTCTGTCCCAGGTATGCACGCTCTGCGTCGGGTGCTGGGCGCCAACCCCCATCTGCTGGACGACCATGCGATGGATGCGGTGACCATCACCCTGGAGGACCTCCAGCTGGCCGTGTCGGTGGTGAAGCCGAGCGCCATGAGAGAAGTGGCCATAGACGTGCCCAGGGTGAGTGTTGGGTCTGTGCCCGGGAAGGAGATGGTTCTCTCCTATTATTCAGATGGCTGGTGTAATCAAAAAAAGTAGGGCTAGTTATGTTTTAGTTGCTTTTTGAAAGCTTTTAAGTAGTTTGGGTGCCTAAAATATCAACTGTGCATGTGTATCTGGCGGCGCTTAAGCTACCCTTTTTGCATCAAAGGGATGTTCTTACTTTGTTTATATGCTTTTCATCTAGTTCATTTAATTGCAACACAATAGATATCAACACACAGGTGCATGAAAATACAGAACGTGGCACTCGACCAATCAAAGCCCGGCATTCGGGGGTCTTCGGGGGCTGGACCCAGGTGATAGGTCAGCTGCAAAAGACACCTGGCGTATATCCACACGAGAGCGAGACATTTATTTCTGAACCATTTGTTTAGGGCTAATAAAGCTGGACAAGCCTCAGAAAGTGGACCTTTTGATACTTTTATTAGGTGCCCTTATGGATGCCTGCATTTTTTTTTCCCCTCATCCTTGGGGGCTCTTGGATCCTCTCTGGTTTAAAAAGTCCACATCTTGTCATTAAAAAATAGGGACTGCGCCTGTGTAGGGAGGGCGCCTGTGTTTCCGTAACCGGATTTCGAGGCCCTGTAAGTCCCGCCGCACGGGGACACGAGGCGCGACTCGTGCTCTGGCCCCTTTTCCTTCAGTCTGTAGTTTTGACAGAGGAGCCATAATCTTTTGTTTGATCTTTGGCCCCTAAGCCCCCGCCCAGTGGAAATGCAGATGTATGCAGCTTGACGCTTCTCACTGCAGCCCATCTGCACACCTGTTTGGGCCATTCCTCTAGGCTGACGGATTTACAGCGAGCAGGTACCGGCAGCGCCAGTCGGCGGCAGTCTGCCGCTCCGCGTTCGCCGCGTGGTATTTACGGCGCGTGGCTGCATGCCAGGTTTCCGCGAGGCACTCTTTGCACTCAAGATGCCCCCACCCCCCCCCCCCCCCCCCCCCCCATTTTTTCCCCCTTTAACATTCAAATGTGAGCCCCACCTCGGAAGAGGGGACACAACCCACCCCCGT
>JAABNY020000115.1:30449-43661 GCA_015164015.2 Brevimyrus niger | reverse complement strand
GCATGAAGGATATCCCCAAAGTGAAGTCCTGGGTGTGTTTGCATGAAGGATATCCCCAAAGTGAAGTCCTGGGTGTGTTTGCATGAAGGATATCCCCAAAGTGAAGTCCTGGGTGTGTTTGCATGAAGGATATCCCCAAAGTGAAGTCCTGGGTGTGCGCCTCAGTGCTGGGTTCTGAATTTGCTCTTCAGCTTCATGGCTTCCTCACATGTGCTTTTAGGGGGGCTTTGTGCAGGTTAACAAGCAGATCCTGGGCAGGGATGAAAGGAGAGTTTACACTAAACAAGGGCTAAGCCGCATGGGGCGCATGCTGGTTGCAGGCGCGCGCTTCCTGTGTTGTGTGCGCGCTCCGAGAGGCCGGGGATGAGGCTGTTCCTTCAGCTTGGATACCTGCCAGGCACCCTCAGCGTGTGTAATCTTGCCTCCCTGAGCAGAGAACACAGGATCCTCAGAATGCCCTCAGTCCAGGAAATCTCCAGCCCCGCCCCCCCCCTCCCCCCTCTCCCCGCCACCACAATTTGCAACAGGCGGGCTCTTCACTCGCTGTCGTAACGCGGGGCAAGGGGGAATTGAAAGAAAGATTGCCTTATAAAAAGCATTGTGATTAGTACCTCACTGGGAGTCGGGAGTCAAAAGATGTCTTCGAAGACTATTATCAGTTTTGTCCATGAAACGCTTCGTAAAGTCCAGGGGAAATAGCTGTGTTGGAGTATTGGGTGTTTCATGCCTGGGGTGCCGGCTCTATCCTTTTCCATTGTCTCCTGAGTCCATGCATGCAGAAAACACTGTGCATAGGCTGTGTATGTAGGTATGCAGGCATAAGTCTTATTCAGTCAAAGAAAACATTTAAAGCTATTTCTTTTGGTCGTGAGTGTATACATGCTCAGAAAAATAACACACAATTTACATTTAGAAGACAAAATTAACGGTAATAATTTTTTTGTTCTTTAAAAAGCAGCGGGTAAGATGGCTGGTTGAACACCGCTTTGGTTCCCAAATGTCTCTTCAGGGGCACCACAGTCATTCCAGCTATTTGTTAAATTTCACCACCAGGTCAAAATATTCATGAATTGATTGATTGATTGAATTGAGGCATTGATTAGCCAAACGTTGCGTGCTAGTGGTTGTATATAAAGTGGTTATGTAATATAACGGTATGCACATGAAAGCACAACGTTTTAAACATGAAGAACATCGTTTTCTTTGTATGCCTAAGACTTTTCGCAGAGTGCTTGCGTATATGTGTCGGTTTTGCATGTGTGTGCACCCAGGCCTTGCCAAATGATGTCATCCCAACCTTGCACCTGGCTGAGGAGCCGCAAGCAGCCCCCTTGGATGAGGGAGGTTCTGGGTGGGGGAATAAGCACCCCATTGTGAGACATGCACCCCAGAGGAGCCCTCTACTGTGCAACTTCCCAGCGACGCATTAAGAGACGCTTACAGGTGGATTAGATGTAAGTTCTGGGATTTAGGTGGCCACCGCTGTGGACTGGGTCCTCGAGGCAGGAAGGGAAAGCGCCCCAAACAAGGGCCATTCTGTCCCGGCGATAAACAAGACGGCTATTGTGCACCGGGGGCCACGGGCAGCGCCAAGGCGGCCCATGAAGGAATCCCAATGTATACTCTGAAACGGGCCCAGTCATCGGTGTCGGCTAGCCCTCGTGGAAGAGCCGAAATCAATCTCCCCACCAGTGAGGAGATCGTTCGCCCGTCCGGAACGACCGCTTCCGGTCACAAACATGTTGGTGTTTTGGTTTCGAGAGAACCTGTGGTTCATAGCGTATGTGACATGATGGTCCGTCGGACTCTTAGCAGTCATCTTCCCTGGTGTGGAGGAGAACGTCCCTTTATTTTTTGTTTCATTTCTGTCCCCTTTGTACCATGTGATGATTTGTGTGGGGTTTTGGGGCCTTTCTTCATGTAACTATGTTGTATCACAGAGTCTGAGTTGCTCCCCCCCCCCATCCCTTCTCTGGGGATAATTTTCTCTACTACCCTGAGTGGTCTCAGAAAATTAATAGATGACTTTGATGGAGGAGACTCGTGTATTATGTGTGATGAATTTTAAAGACTTCCTGTGGGGGGTGGGGTTTATAAAAAGGATTTGTCCAAAAACCGCAATTTAGTGCTATTTGCTTTTGGCAGCAGCTTGTAAGGGTTGGATCATCCTGAACTCTGGTTCTCGGGCAGTGTCCGGTCAGAGGTCGGACTGTAGGAAGGGCGGTAAACCATGAAGCAGGCTTTTCTGGCCGTCGGCTCGCGGCCGAGGGCAATGTCAGATGTCAGAAACGCTTTTACCGTAATAAGTTACACATCAGTCGGGGTCCAGAACAAATGTCATATAACTGCTTGGAAGCCTGACAGTACGGTATACTTCTGTACGGTATAACTTCATGAAGGGGGACAGTATGCCGTTCGCCATTTATAAGCGACCTTGTATCTCACACGTTGCGTCACGGAACATCTTGTGTCCTGACGGGAGCCCGTATACGTTTTATTTTGTCCGTTTTTTTTTTTTTTTTTTGGGTCGAAGCAAAGGGATTTTATCGTTGCAGAAGAGTCGACCCGTTGCTCCGTAGGAGGGTTTCCGCCAACTCTCTGAAGTTCGCGCCTGTAGCCTCGTTCTCTGCAGATTTCGGGGCAGCGGAAATTTCGAGAGGAGGTCCTGCATGTCAGTTGGAGCAGGAAGCCGCCGCGAAGACCCTCTAGCGGGGGCTCCATCTGCGCCTCGGGGACCGTTTCTGATGTCCCAGCCGCTCTCCTCCTGGCCGGCCATATAACTCCAGCATTTGGGAGGGAGGAAGGCCCCCCCCTCACCCCCCCCCCAGCCGCCCACCAAGAGCCGCCTCTGAAGCTGATGACCTTGAGGGGATTTAGCTGAAACCTGCTGTTCTCTTCTGCCTCCAACCCCGCCGCCCCCCTTTGCTTTCTCTTTTCCTTCCTTCCTTCGTTCCTTCACTAATGGCTCCCTTGTTCCTGCGCAGCAGTGGCTGCCAGGCAGCAGCAGTCGGGGAAGATTCATTAGAAGGCAGGCTGCAGTAATTGTAAACAGACAAGGGCCCAGGACGGCTTTCTCGCCCGGGGCCAAGTGGCCGCGAATGCTGGGGGAGGGGGGCAGGAAGGGGGGCTGCTCACGCTCTCACAGCCGGAGAGGATATGCACTTGGCTTCGCCATTTGTCAGCCATTTGCGGTAATTTATACTGTCCGCATCCTGATTGGTTCACTGACTCGGGCCGTGCTTCCTTCTGCAATGTGATTCGCCCGCATGGATTAAAGGCGGACTGTAGGCTTTCAGTCGCGAAGCATCCCTCATGCCAACTCAAAAGTGTCCTTTTTCTTAGGGGGAGGTAGCACTTCCAAGTGCCCCTTCATCAGCGCGTAGGTGGCCCCTGTGTGTCGTGCCGTAATGCTGACTGATTGGCAGGGAGGGTGGGGAGAGGGTGAGGCTGGGGTCCGCCTGCAAAGAGGGGCGTGGCCAGCAGCTTGTGACCCAGGCGCATCCCCCGGTGGCCCCAGTGTCTTATGGTTCGACAAGGCATGAGGTCAGGCCTCCTTCCCAAACTAGGCCCTTATTAGGAGTCCCGCAGCCGATCCGTGCATGAGGCCAGCCATGTCCCATCAGTGCTTCACTGTGTGCAGGAATATTTACAGGACGTGGATGCATGCCAACTGATTTCAGATTGCACATGATGATTTGCAGGATTCAAACACCCAGCTTTATTCCTTCAGGCTCATTTGTGTGCGTGTGTGTGTGTGTGTGCGTGTGTGTGTGTGATAAAGAGAGAGAGTGAGGGAGAGAGAGATCGATCGATTGATTTTATGCATCTCTGATTCTTTTGATGTACAGCAGTCAGAAGTCACGGTTTGTTTTAATGCTGGGGGATCGTCTTTGTTTGATACTTATTACTTTACTTTATCAGCTGTATTCAATTGATTTGGATTTCAGCGATCAATCAGATTCCTAAGTAGTCTCCGTTCTGTCAAAGCCGTTTTGTTGAACCCCCTGCTACAGCTCACAGTGAATGATGAGTATCGCAGGGGCACTGGTGGAGTTAGGTGCCGAGCTTCAGTGTTGTTCGGGAGGGCCAGGCCTTCCCTGGGTTCCATCCCATCACTACAACGGCCCCTTCCCTGTGGCTGTTTACCGAGTCCCTGCAGGCCTGTCCCCACCCCTTTTCACATGCGGGCTTGTTTGAGGGTAAACAGGCATCGCCGCAGTCGGCGTCCTCCTCCCGACACCAAAAGAGGAAAGCCGGAAAATGGCGGCGCTGTTCGCGGCGGTCCGGGGGTGCGAACTCTGTACATCTGGGCATTTCGGTTATTTGGAGAGTGACCTTTTAGTGTGTTCACATTTGGGGAGTAGGAACGTAATGGAAATGTAGGAAAACTCCTTGTTGTCTCAGCCACTGGAAACGTTTGTCCTGCAGACGAACGTAAACATATTACAGTCGTTTACAGCTGCAGTATCCTGTTATTTTATGGGTTGTTTACATCCCTTTTGTATGTGTATAACATGACTTTGTTTTGTTTTAGTTTAGATAAATCATGTTTTCCCCAGTTAATGGCAGTTTCAGAGCTTGCCCAGTTCCGATGCACCAAATACTTTTGTTTTGAACGAATGATGGTGTGTTTTTGTGTGTTTTTAATCTAATTTGATATACCTTGATGTTTATACTTTTTGTTCAAATTATATCAGATGATGGATTATCCATCAAGTTTAGGAAAATTTATTTTTTTTAACTCAAAATAAACTTCAGAAACAATTCCTGGCAGTGCTGTCCAGAGCAGATAGCGATAGATAGTGGTCATGGGACAGGCTTTAAACCGGAAGGTTACTGGGTTCGGTGCTTAGAGGCACATTGCTGTAATACCCTTGAGTATTGTGGCTGAATTGCTCCAGTGAAATTTCCATTTATATACAATGGGTAGAAAATCATCCCCCCAGGGATAAAACCATCTAAATCTTTCGTGCACTTATTTCTGCGTCTGATAAGACCGGCTGTTCGTCCCAAACTTTGAGTGCAGTGTAGGATCAACTACATTCACTTTTGCTGACCAACTAGAGATTTTGTTTCATTTTTTGTTTTGTTTTGGGAAGTCCCTTACCCCCCTCCAATCCCCCAAGTTTGTCTATCCGTCTGTCTTCCTGGCCCGCTTTGAAAAATTCATATTTCTGTTTTGTAGAATCTCGTTCCTTCCTTGGCTTTCAGTGGGGGAAATAACGACAAAAACAACGAAATAAAAGGGGGAAGAACTCGAGTGCATTACAGATACTGCCTACACCACCCCTAAGACGCTCATTTTGTCCACTGATTATGGTGTACGGTTTCTGTAAAGACAAACAGAACCCTCTAAATATGGCCGATTCGAAAAGCTCCCGCATTTTGAGAGGGGGGAAAATGAAGCCAATTAGGGGACGGAAACCACTAATTAAAAGCTACATGCTCTACAGATTGCATCAGTTTTATTTTCTTTGTGACTGGTTGGGTTGTCATTTTGGTTTTGGGCCATTCCACGTTCTTTTGATTAAATGTAGTGGGGAAGGTTGCCATTTTGTTTTTTGTTTTTTTTTGTTTTTTTTGCTTGTATGCTGCAAAATTAGCAAATGTACAAAACGTGTATTCCCAACGGAGCCTTTCTGCGTCCGACCCATATTGGCGGCCCTGACATCCGTGGTGCTCCGAGATGCTTGACGTAGGTGCTTATGGATATCCCTTTGCGTTATCCGCGTGTCAGCTTTTGATTTATTTGCATACGCGTACGTGTTTTGACTTTGGATGACCCGGATCACTTTGTGCTTCAGGGATGTGGTGGTTAACCAAGATGCTCACATTGAAACGCTACTGGGAACACGATCTCTGTCTCCAGTAATCTGCTTTCTGATCTAAGTAGCGTGTGATGCACACTTGATAGGGCAGTCGGAGAACTGATACTGGAATTATCTCCAGCTCTGCTGTAATGGGTAGACGAGATGTTTGAGATGTGGCACAAAAGGTAATGACTTTTTGGAGGTGATGGTTTGCTGGTCAGGGGCAGGGTTTGGGGGACCTGGCCAGGCGGCTTTCTAGCGTGATACTGATGGGAATTAACAGCAGTCTGCTCTAGCGTTTGCTGGGCACAGTGTCCTCTGGGCCTGGTCTGTCTGTCAGTCCGCTTTGGCTGTCTCCCTTTCACATGACACCGGAGTGAACTCAAGCCTTGACAAGCATTCTGTCGTGATGCCTCTGGCCAGGGAAATCTTTTCCACCCACTGATCAGGGGCTGGGTGTCGAGAGGAAAGATAATGCCTCTGGATGATTTTGTTGACCCCTGAGAACAAACTACAACTTTGCACCCTCTCACCTTATTTGGGGATGTGAAAGAGTTCGCCTACCCCAAGTCAGCCAAGCAGGGGGTTCAGTTTGAGCCTGCAGCACCCCGCTGTTGCTCTCAGGCCACGCCCCCTTGGATTTGATGACCAGTGGTGAGCTTGCATATCTAGATGGGCGTAACCTTGATATCTATCCTGAGGGCAGCCGAGGCCCCTGTCATCATCTTCCTTCTCTGGAACGGTGGTGGCAGCACACTAAGGAAAAAGAGAAGGAGGAGAAAGGGAGAGAGAATGAAGGGGAGAGAAAAAAAAAACTCTTAAGTTCCCTTTCATCTCCCTGATCTCTTTCCCATATTGGACTACTGAGCGGTGTCTTGCTTCAACTGGGTTTTTCTGTTAGTGACACTTTGTATAACACCATATATATGTCCAAAACAGAAGGGGGAAAATGTTATTCTCAAAAATCCCATTTGCTGTCATTTGCAGGATGCTACTCCGCATATGAAACCATCTGCTCGCTTGCTGCAGCGCACAGGGGGATCAATAGCTGAAAGGTTTATTTTCATTATGGCATTCCTCAGTACCGTGCAGCTTTGGCCTTTTTCTGGCATGGGTGTCTTCAGTCCGGTGCTGTAGTGCCTTTGTTTATCCGACACCCTCATCCTTTGTGAGATGCTGGACTTGGACGCTACAGCTTACAGTCAGCCATGTGCGCGTCGTGCGTCCTGTGTGATGCAGCAGCGCATGGTGGAGTGTGTGAGCGTGTTTAGCTGCCCCCCCCCCCCACTGCATTGTAATGGTTCTCAATGGAATGCCTCCAGCAATCATACTTTCAGCCAACCCCCCCCAAAAAATAAAATCACTGCTCTTGTTCCCATTCTTTCTGTTCTCTTGTTTGTTTGTAAAAATTTTACGGGGTTTTTTTTTTTATTATTTGGAAGAAAAAAAAAAACCTAAAAATGCGCTTTATTGAATGTGGCATTGGGGAACTGGCAATGCTACAGAAGAGCAGTGTCAGCAGGGAGCCGGGTTTGGGGGGGGGGGGGGGAGGTGCCAGGCATTTGGACAGCTGTCAATTCCACAGGAGCAGGGAGTAGACTCGGCAATATACGCCCCTCCCAGTCTTAGCATGTTTTCCATCTGTCCCTGGGCCTGCTGAGTACAGCAGGTGTGTGTTGTTTCGTTTAGGTAGGCCTCATGCAGCACACCCCTCAGGCCTCACGCAGCACACCCCTCAGGCCTCACGCAGCACACCCCTCAGGCCTCCCGCAGCACACCCCTCAGGCCTAACGCAGCACACCCCTCAGGCCTCCCGCAGCACACCCCTCAGGCCTCCCGCAGCACACCCCTCAGGCCTCACGCAGGTCACTAATTTTGGGCAGTATTACCAGTGGACACTTTGCACGAATCTCAGGCATCTAGTCCTGATGTTGGAGCGAAATTATTTGGAAAATTAAAAAAAATTATTTGTAACTCTTGTATCAGGCAACAAGAAAATTTCAGTGCACATTCATATGATTTCATATGAATATGTGACCTGTCTCGCCGCTGCCATGCAATTTCACATGAACATGTGACCATCACATTGCTGCCACATGATTTCGTATGACCATGAGACCATGCGGTTTCATATGAACATGTCATTGTCTCTTTCCATTGCCAGCGGTTTCATACAAACATGTGACAGTCTTCATGCTGCCACCTGATTTCATACGAACATGTGACATGTCTACTTGCTTCCACGTTTCAGTTCGACTGACATGATGAA
This sequence comes from Brevimyrus niger, assembly GCA_015164015.2. Classification (NCBI taxonomy): domain Eukaryota; kingdom Metazoa; phylum Chordata; class Actinopteri; order Osteoglossiformes; family Mormyridae; genus Brevimyrus; species Brevimyrus niger. The sequence goes on along the minus strand of JAABNY020000115.1, from coordinate 35,582 downwards.
GTGTGTGAATTTGCCTTGTAAAAGTTACCGTTCAGAAGATATATTCAGTATGTGGTTACAAAACGGTAATTTATTGAGTTATGATATGAACATTTTTGGGTGCCAAAAGGGACGGACTGTAGGAACCACAAATGTTCGGAAAAACTCATTCAGAATTTACACTAATCAGCATTTTTATGTGCCGAATTTTTCAGTGCTGGGTGGGTAATAAAATGCATAGTTAACTTTATTAAAAGCGCATAAATATATAATTCTGCATTTTTTGTGTTGAAAACTATGCAACTCCGGATAATTTTAGATTCCCTCTGAAATAAGGTCTTGAAACCAGCCATATCAGGGAAGCCAGGTTTCTCCAGTATATCATGTCACAATCTCCACTCCCAGAATGTTCTCTTTCAGTGTTTTTCCATCGTACATCAAAGCTAATAAATAAAAATTGTGTCTCTCTTGCCAGCTCTGGTCGGCTTGGGGCAGTGTGCTGCCATATCTATCTGTGGTTGGAAAACAGATGTAGGATGTATCCAGATTACTGTAACAAGGAGGCTAAGTGCTCAGCATTGGCCTAATTGATTAACCTCCCTGAAGGTTCGTGATCTTTTCTAGTAGGTAGCTCAACAAAGTGATCGCCAGGTCCGGGGATTAAATTTAACTTTTGTTTTCTGAACTTACAAATGGTGAAAGAAATGGAGAATGGCAGGGATATATTCACACAATTTTCTGACTTTAAGGGTCAGAAATGACAGAACAGAGATGGGGGTGATTGTGTTTCTAGCTATGGTCAGCTGACAGAATCTGAAATCACTGGTCTCTGATCAGTTTTTATTATTTATTTCTCAGTGCCAGTCATTTCAGGCCTGTTTTTTGTTTTTTTTTTGCTCAATGCCTTGGTCTTCCCAGTATTCGATGAGCTACATCTCAAGTTTGCAAACCCGTATTCTGACAAATAAATGTTAGGCTTGCTGCTCTTGCCTCAGGATAGGGTTTCTGCCAGGCTAATGAAACTGTGAAGCCCGAAATTCCTTTTCCATCTGAAGTTCGAGTCAGTTCGCTGATGTCTTTTTCTTCCTCCTTTCTTGCCTTTAACGTCTGGCTTTTGTCTACGAAGGAGCCTTTTCCTCTCCCAGTCGGAAGCCTGTGAAAGTGTTGAGTCTGGCCTGGGGTATAGATATGTGTCCTAATCTGGCCCTGCCTGTGAGCGTTTGACACCTCCTCAGCCCTCCTCAGCCGTGGAACATGGTGGTAAATCAGCTGCCTGGTAGCCTGTGTGGGTAATCACGCATTCAGATAAAGCCGGCGTCTTCTGATTGGCCGGCGACGCTATCTGGGGAGATCGCTGGGTCTCTGGGCCAATCAGCTGCCATCGCCTTCGCCTGCATGCGGCATCGCGTGATCCTCCTCCCTGAAGAGCTCACCGCAGTGTCACATTCAAGTGCAGTTAATGAAGGCTGGCCGCCTTATTGTGGATCACCCAAACTTTGAGGTTAACGTCTCCTCCGCCTGACAGGAAAATCACCGTTGACTCAGGGCATGATGGGTTTTGCCGCGTTACCACTTACACCGTCTAAGATGCAAAAAAAAAAAACAAACAGGGCTCGGTTCATTTTATTTAATTTTTTTTTTTTGTAAAATGAAACGGTAGACCAGACTAAACATTTATCATTGTAGTCATTATATCTCTTCTATCTGAAAACTGGGCTGGGTTTGCTGTATGATTCACCTTTAAAAGGCTTGCATTGTAGATGATGGTGGAAAGTGATGTGTCCCGTGTTCCTTCTTACCAGATCATCCTCGTGATTGTGGGTTGTAACGGTGGAGCTCACACACTGAGTGACTGCTTAGGTATTGTGCTCTTCTGCCGTCGGCATTCCTCCTCCACCTATCTGAGCATGCTTTGTGATGGTCACCTAACCGTCAGGGACTCTAACCTGGCCTCTGGTCCCCTCCCCTCAACACTTTGACGCAATATCATATTGTTATAGTGGTAGATGATGGATTTGACCTTGCCAGCAGTCTGAGCCCTAATTGTGAATACGAATATTTAACATTTGTCCAAGAAGGAGTCTTTCTAACCAAGTTACATGTTAAGGTTTGCGTTGGGAGTGACGAGGACGGACCGGATTGGGAACGAGTATATTAGACAAACGGTTTGGAGAACGGAGCCAAAGAGGTGAGAGTGTGCTGGTTTGGACATGAACAGAGGGGAGATGTTGGGTTTGTTGGGGGAAGGATGCTGAGGATAGAGCTGCCAGGCGAGCAGAAAAGAGGGAGGCGTAGGAGGCTAATGGATGTGCTGAGAGGGGACATGCAGATGGTTGGTGCGAAAGAGGAGGATGCAAAGCACAGGAAGAAATGGAAACTGATGATCCATTGTGGCAACCCCCTAATGGGAGCAGCTGAAAGTTGCCTTTATAACTAAACTTCTGAATGTGTTTGGGTTGCCAGTTTTTCTTCAGATTCAGCATGTTATTGATGGCCTGTTCAATGGACGGCGTGACCGCAATGAATCGGATCCAATGCTGTATACATGTGATTTGAGCACCACAGAACTCATGAGGCTGCCAGTTACTTAAAGAGAGTTGGTTGTTGTGGTGGCGTGCCGAGTGTCTCCGCTTTGTCCGAGCGGACAGGCTTATATTTTCTGTGTTTCTAGAAGTTAAGTAGGTGTCATCCACATGAAGTGCTTAGAAACAAGGGAGTGCTCCGGCTCGATCTGACCGGACGAGACGCTTCTCGTTATTGATCCCTCCAGGGTCCCGAGAGGCTAATGTCAGAAACGGCAGGGGCTTCAAAGAGCTTGGTAATGATGGTGCTCGGATTAGCCTTCAATAGCCTCTGATCATCGCGGAGTGACTGCAAGCACCCCGGGATAAGATACTTGACTCCAGAACGGTGAGGATGAGGTCAGGCCTTGACAGAATGCGACTGCCCAATCCTCACCTCCCCGCAGCCTCGGGCTGGTGAGTCAAGACCTTTTAGCCTCCCGACAGGGTGTGGCCTCATCAGATTATTAGGTCCTACAGCCTTTTTCTCATGATTTTCTCAGCGGCTAACGATGGTTACTTTCCACTAATGTCTTTGCGGTTCGCAAAGAGAAGGAATTTCAAGAACTGGTGTTTTTTCTTTACATTCTATATCTTGCTCTCGTCCTCAAGCTCTGATGGTATCTGCAACTCTGTTCTTCCTGGACGGTGTAGTTTTACAGATGGCTTAGCTGCTCCATCCAAATCCTCTCCGCACCCTGCACCCCCATGGGCCCTTTCCTCCGCTCGATGCCGGGCCCGGCCCTGGAAGCAGCAGCAGCCTGCAGATTGTGTTAGTCCGGCAAACTCTGGTGACTCGTACTGTAAATTATCTTGGCTGTATGATCGGTAGAAGCAGCAGACGTCTTGGGCTCAAGTCTCTATATACTAGTGTTCTTAAACACTTGCTAAACTTGCCTGTTCAATCCTGAGCCTTCAGTGTGTTTCCTATTCTGAGCGTTAAGTACATTTATATCCTGAGCCTTAAATACATTATCTCTCCCGAGCCTTCAATGCATTTCCTATCCTGAGCCTTAAATACATTTTCTATCCTTCAATGTTTTTACTATCCTGAGCCTTGAATGCGTTATACGATTATAATGAAATCAGGCATGATGAAATAGATCCCAGCTGTTATGATTTGCCCTTGACCCAAAGGTTGGGACAAGCGTCAGTGGAAAAGTTGCTCAGACTTCCCTTCGTATTGCCTGTTCTTATTTATCCGGTCAGTTCTGTGTGGCCGGCTTCCTGCGCCAGTCACGTATCTGTATGGCAGCCCGGAGATGACCAGCCTCTGATTTCTGCACACCAGTGCAGTGTTGCTAGGCGAGACAGATGTTAGCCTGGTGTCTTCCTCCCTGCAGAGTGCCTACGCTGTTAATCATTGTTTTCTCTATCGCACTCCTGCCTTATTTTTTTGTTGCCTCCTCATTTTTTTGTGTGGCATTTATTTTGGGACAGTGTTTTCCCAGCTGTGAATCCTATGATTAATTTGCCGGGGTCCGCCCCCGTTCTCCCTGTCCGCTTGCCGCCTTTGTGCCGGCGAGACCCGAAGTGTCCCTTATGTCCTGTTCCACCTGGGAGTGATGCGTAGGCCGTCCTGAGTTCGCGGGGGCCGCAGTGGAGCCCCCTTCTGGCTGGCGAAATCTCATGTCCCTTGATGCTGCTGCCGGCGTCAAAAGTGTGGCAGGACGGGGTTTTGGCGCAACGGAAATAGAAAGTGAGTGACGAAGACGCTGGTGTTTATTTTATGATTTTATAACTGCCGCTGCCGTCGGTTTTATTGCCTTGTTTTCCTTTTGTTTAAGGAGACTTTCAGCTCCCCAGCATTTTCATTTCCGATAGTAATTCAGGGTCGTCACATAAGCCCGCTCCGTGTTTTAATTCTGTCTTCCTGCGGTCATCCTCTACCCACCATAGGGAAGCGTGAAAATATTGTTTATTCCAGTTTTTTTTTTTTTTTTTTATGTTCCAGTGTTTAAATGAGGTGCGGCAGATGCTCTCTGGCTGTCCTTTCTGACGCAAAACTGACACTTCCTGTTGGAGCGAGTCCAGAAGGTCTTTTACGGCTTTTGTTTAAACGGCAAGAAGGGAACATTCCTGCCGGCATCACGGTACCCTGTGTGCCAGATGGACCGGCGACGGCCTCGTCTTCCCTGGGCCCCGTTCTGGCCCGACACGCCAGGAGGATGTCCTAATTTCAGACATCCTGTTTGTTTGGAGAAGGGGACGGTTTGGGCCAGTTGACGTACACCTGCGGGGCCTGGTTTTGGGGTGGGGCGGGGGCGGGGGTTCTGTTTAGGACCTCCACTGTTGGGTCTTTTGGGTCCATGCAACTACAATGTGAGTCTCTTTCTCAAGTGGGCCTTTTAAATCCATGTTACCTCGCTGCTACTTTTGTAAGCCCAGAGCATGATAATGACAGTTTAGGATATGCCTTACACTTTATTGTCCTCTCAAGCACAATAAAAGCCAGACAAGGATTTTGGTGGGAAAAGCAGAGACCAGGATCCCAGTGACTGAGAGCAGCCTGTGCTGGAGGACTCATCCCCCCCCCCCCCCCCCCCCCCCACAAAACCACAAGCGCATCTCGCCTCTGGGGGGGCGTCAAGGC
>JAABNY020000114.1:243576-257013 GCA_015164015.2 Brevimyrus niger | reverse complement strand
CCCTTAAAAGGAAGCCCGACACCCCATACTCCCGGAGCACCCCCCACAAGACTCCCCGAGGGACACGGTCAAATGCCTTCTCCAAGTCCACAAAACACATGTAGACTGGTTGGGCTCCCATGAACCCTCCCGGCCCTGACTGGCACCCAAGTGAAGCTCAGGAGCAACTTTCCTTTTTCAAGTTAATGTTACCAACATTAGATAATATTACCTCGCGGGTGTGTGGTGTGAAGGTATACGGACAGAAACGTGACTCACGCGTCGCCCACAGCTGTCGGTTACACATTTACGCTGCTTAATAACAAGGGCAAACAAGCACTCACGCCAACCAGTGCATGGCCTGTACTGCAAAGCGGGATTACTGGCTCATCGGGGTAACTTGTTGGATTTAAGGTACCACAGTTTAAATGGACTTCATAGTCATCTTGCCTAGACTACCTTAAATCCGACAAGTTACCCCGATAAGCCAGTAACCCCGCTTTGTTTTACGGGCCACAGAAAAAAATAAATGTAACAACAACCACCTACGCAACTGTTCTGGCACACAAACACTCAATTATACTTCCAAATAATTCCAATCAACCGCCTTAACAGGCTCACAATACAAGTGCACCCCGCGTCTACACCACTGCCGCACAGTGCAGCAATCCCAGCAGCCTCTACAGCCTGCAACATTAAATATTCAACATAGAAATAATAATTATGTGTAGTTAGAAGGCAAAGTGCCGAATTGTATTGTAACTAGATGGGGTGTTTCCTGGCATGTTGAGACTGGAGGTGGGGAAGAGCACATAGCGAGTCACTGTGCTGTCGAATTGAAGCAGGCAGGAATGATCCCCAGTAGCATCTTTTAACACACCATAGTGGAATTAACTGGTGGCTAAATGTGCTCCAGGATAGCAGATGGACAGAATTGTTCATAATACTGTCCAACTTTGCCAACATCCTCCGCTCTGCTAATGCCTATACTTGCATAATTGTGTATTTATTGGAGCAGAACAGCACAAGTCTCTTGCTCAGACAAACTACAGCAGATTGCACTGGGAATCCCATCCTGTACATCTTTGAGTGCAATTTGGTTTTATAAATTAAATGACTGTAAATATATCGACTGTGAATACATTACCGTGCGACGCCCCTATTACCTGTGATGTCCTTCTGGCCTGCCTACCTTTCTGCCTGTGCTCTCTCCTGCCTGCGACACTCCTATTACCTGTGACGTCCTTCTGGCCTGTCTACCTTTCTGCCTGTGACGCCCTTATTACCTGTGACGTCCTTCTGGCCTGCCTACCTTTCTGCCTGTGCTCTCTCCTGCCTGCGACACCCCTATTACCTGTGATGTCCTTCTGGCTTGCCTACCTTTCTGCCTGTGCTCTCTCCTGCCTGCGACGCCCCTATTACCTGTGATGTCCTTCTGGCCTGCCTACCTTTCTGCCTGTGCTCTCTCCTGCCTGCGACGCCCCTATTACCTGTGATGTCCTTCTGGCCTGCCTAACTTTCTGCCTGTGCTCTCTCCTGCCTGCGCCGCTGCTGCTGTACCACTGTTTGTCCTGCCATCAGAAACAAAATCAGCACCAGCTACCCTCCCTTGCATGCCCTGCGTTTTTGGACCGAAATCTTAAAATTTGGATTGGATTTTGCCATTTTGTTCATTTGACCTCTGCCAGCCTTTGGAGGATGGACTCCCGCTTGGAGTCTGGTTCTTCCTACTAGGGAATTTTTTCTTGCAATTGTCCCCTCTGGCTTGTTCACTGAGGACTTTGGGCTGGGATTATATTGCTTTGAGACAATGTAATATTGTGAAAATGCGCTATACAAAAAAAAAAAAAACATTGAATTGAACTGAATCATCTTTTTAAATAGTCACTCTTCAGTTGCCTACCCTATAGGTAGCTTGATCTCTTTAATTGTTTATTGTAAGAAAAGTTGGGACTAGGATAGAATGTAGTTGAATTTCCTTGAGTAATAAACCCATCGATTAATACTGCTAATGCTGGAAAACTGCTTTCACTATAAAAGTAATTATAAAAGTAAGTAGTTTATTCATACTCAAGTCATATTCATAAATGAACATCTGCAGAATGTTTTCTGGCATATTCTGTTTTGTGATTTATTTAGTAAATTAATTTTATTGAAACACAATTCATCGATAATCATAATATAAATATGTTGCACATGCAGGTGTCATGGGTTTTCTATGTTATTAAAAACATCCAACAGACCCCAGTTATTGGAAATGGAAAACTGGAACATTGTGTTTTGTATTTAAACTATAGGAGCCTTTTCTGGGAAATGTTGTGTTTATGAGAGGAAATATAGCCCACTGTGTGGTCTCCTGAAGTCCTTAACACTCCCTGCTTGGGCTTAACCTGTAACTGGCAACTGATGAAGGGAGACTGATATTGTGCACCAGGCCCAGCCATCTGTCTTCAGATCCCACTGCACTGGATTCCTTCACCCAGAGTAACAAAGTCAAAAGCAAAAAATTTAAGTACAAGAAGTACCAGGGAGCTGAGAATGTTTTGTGTTTTTTGCTGCCTGAATCAGTGCCACTAACCAATTTTTTTTCTCTTGCTTTTTTAGAAAACTTGAGTGATGCCATAATTCCACAGGGAAAGCCCAAACTGACCTGGACCTTCCAGTGTACTTACAGAACAGAACACTTCAGATGTCTAAAGTACTACTACTGGTGCTAACAGGCAATGAGAACAAAGAAACCCTATGGCAATGAAGTTGAAAGGTTTCTGTGTGTGTGACTCACCTTTTTTCTTTGAAATACTTTGCTTTCTTGCTTTCCTGTAAGAGAAGAAAACAGGCAAGTGACACTACAACACAAAGCCTTATAGTAAATGGCAGAAAATGGGCAGTCACCTTTCATGTTTCTGTCTATCTTATCTTCCTACTTAAGGCATTTATCCAATTCAAGGAGCAGCCCATTTTCTCTGTGGCATCTCAAAGAATTTCAGATTTCTAGCTTAAGATAAAGGTTGTTATTCCTAATTTACCTGTTAAAACGTCTGACTGGTAAAACTAGTTTTTGATATTCTCAGTACCATTTAAGTTAAAAATAATTTGAGTGGTGTCATTTGAAGATGCATCAAATATATCTATCCCACAATCGTAATACTAAAACATTTTGAGGCCTTTATGCTTCTCGTTTGACATAATGGTATTAAATGAATTGGGACAAGAGTGATAGTGGTAATAAGTGAAACACTGTAGATGAGATCAGAGCTTCATGTGCAAACTTAAGTTACTCAGGCCAAGAAATTGCTTCTTTTCTGAACAGCAATGGCAACCTAAGACTCAATTTACAACTTTATTATTTCTATAATTGCACTAACACTGTACTGTGTTACCTAAAATGGAGAATTTCGTAGAGATGTATAATATTCCTTCCTGGTTGTAAATAACATTAGAGGTCTTGACATTGTCCAGAATTACATAATTCAGAGCTAAAATCTATTACTTCATGTTCCCTGGTTTATTTCATTTTAAAAGTTGCCATTTGGAAGCTTTGTTATGGCGGAGCATGGCAAAGGGAAGGACTATAGGGAGGGGGGGCTCCAACAAAAGGGATCTATTCACAAACAGAATTCAAAAGGGGGAACCAGAAAATAAAGGAACCATGAGGGGTAAATAAGAAAACCACAGAAATAAGAAACAATAAAATAAAAATGCAACTAGGGAACAGAGAAAGCAAAATAGCGCAAGACTGGAAAATCACCAGTTACAAATACACAATAAGAACTACAAAGACCAGCACCATGAACTACTGGTTAGAAGTATAGGAACTATGAAACATTAACAAACACTAAGGGCTAACAATGCTAGGAAAGACTAGGAACATAAATACATGCAGAACATAATTAAACACGGCAAAAGCAGGGTAAACATAAAACAGGGACACAAAGATAAACAATAGCAGATACTAAGGAAACAGGAAACCAATAAATGTTAAATAACAGGTGAGGTTCAGCCTCTGAGCAACTCAATCAACCCACTGAGCTATGCAAAGGCCTGGGGAGCACACTAGGGACTTAGAGATATAAGATAGAGGGACCAAGATAGCCAAATACACCTGCTGTGTAAATGGCACAAAACAAACAAGACTGGGTCGGATGGGCACCGACCCTAACAGGAATACATACACCAGTGAAAGCTTCTGTGAGGTCAGGTACTGATGTTGGACATAAAGGCCTGGCTCACAATCTCCATTTGAGTTCATCCCAAAGGTATTTGATGGGGTTGAGGTCAGAATTCTGTGCAGGCCAGTCAAGTTCTTCCACATCAAACTCACCCAATCGTGTCTTTATGGACCTTGCTTTGTGCACTGGGGCACAGTCATGCTGGAACAGAAAAGGGCCTTCCCCACACTGTTCACACAAAGGTGGAAGCATAGAATTGTTAACAATGTCTGGTATGTTGAAGCATTAATAGTTCCCGTCACTGTAACTGAGGAGCCTAGCTCAATACCTAAAAAACAACCCCATACTATTTTCCCTCCTCCACCAAACTTTACAGTTGGCACAATGTAGTCAGGCAAGTGACATTCTCCTGGCATCCACCAGACCCAGACTCGATCACCAGACTGCCAGACAGCGTGATTTGTCACTCCACAGTACTTGCAATAATACCACTTACAGTTCACCATGGAATATCTATCACAGAAAAAAAAATCACAAACTGACTTATTACAAAGGTGACATCATATGACTGTACCACACTTGAATTCACTGAGGTCTTCAGAATGACCCATTCTTTCACAAGGCTAGGTGCTTGATTTTATACATCTGTGGCAATGGGTCTGAATTAAACATCTGAATTCAATAATTAGGAGGTGCATCCCAGGACTTTCGTTCATATAGTGTAGGACAAAAATATCGTCATTTGCAATATTTGTTTTATTTATTTTGTTCTATTTTATTTATTTATTTTATTATTTTAAAAACTCCTTTTCATGTTATTAGCGTACTTCTCTTTTTAGTGCCATTTGCCAAATAGATGAAAGAATTTGGATCGATCACATGGTCAGGACTAAATAGCACTCTGATTTGCTTGTTTAGTACATGGGATTATACTGTATGTATATATGTTATAAGCCATTAATCACCAAAGTGTGTAAATAAAAAATAATAGTTTAACATCTCTATTTATAAAACAATACCCTCTCTTTTCTTATTGCCATCTATTCATTAAGCATTGAAATTCAGCTCCTACTTATTTGCAAGTAATATTTTTTTAGAGATTAATAAATTATATAAATTATTGTATATCCAAGTCCAAGTTAAACCATTAAACAAATCTGAAAACATGGGTCATTTCACGTACTTGAGAATTTATTGGAAAGTGTTATGAAGAAATGAATTAATTTTTAAAACCCTTTTCCCTAAATGCAAAGTGAAAAATCTGTAACACAAAACTACATAAAATGTTTTTAAGTCATTATTAACAATTTCTTTGTTAGTTTTGACATTTTTTGTCATCTCCATAACTCTTGTGCTGGATTTGATTAAATACTTTTGTTTATTACAGAAAAACGCCTATCCTTGATTCCCTAAAGGCATGACACTACTCCAAAGGTAAAAACAATGTCTTATACAATCAAACTGTGTAAATTGAGTCTGTCTTCAAACTAATTTTAGAATATAGCAAAAATTAATATTGGGGCAATGATTTCATGACAATGACCCATGTACTCCCCTTTTTGTTAACTGTACATTCATTTGAGTATTCAATGTATAAATATGTATCAATATAAGTTTAAATATCATGCGTGATTATGTAGGATTGATCAGATATATTCTTTCAGTTATATTTAAATTATATTTCCGTATACAGTCATCCCTTGTTTATCGCGGTTAATCCGATCCAAACTGTACCATGCTAAATGAATTTCCACGAAGTAGGATTCTTTATTTATTTATTATTTGGCTGCACCTAGCATTGAAGGATTTGCGAATTACCAACAATAAACAACAAGAAAGATTGTCAAAAGGTCATCAGAAACCCTTTATCACTTGAGAAAAGACTCAAGCCGAACAACAGATTGGCTCGTTGACCTGCTAAATAATACATATTACTTAATCATATAAATAAGTATAGATCAGAGGTTGGCAATCTTTTAAAGCAAAAAGTCATTTTATCCTAAACGTCTGACCCAAAATTTACAAAGAGCTCCAATGGATAGAGAAGATGGTTTGAGATATGATTTTTAATACAATACTAATATATATTCATACACTAAAAGTACTTACAGAAAATAAAGAAATACAATCTGGTTCATTTTTAAATCACTCGGTTTCATAACAGTACAAAGCTGACTAATATTACTATTTTGTTAAGTTCTGTAGTGATAGTCTTCACCCTCACCCAAGTTCGGCTCTACAGTTGTCTGCAGTTGTCACAGAGCAGTGCAAAATGTCCTCACCACTCTGAACTCAGCTGGCTATAATATGTAAATCATAGAAAATATTATAATTGTATCCATCTGGGAAGATCTGGGAAGTGGGAAGGTGTCATGACTCTACAAAAGGTATATGAAAGAATTGCAAATAAGCCCAATAAGCTTAATAAACCCATATCCAATCTCGGACACTGAAGAAAACTCTGGAAAGCATGTTATTTGACCGGAGACATACTCTTGTAGAGAATGACTTTGAGGAAGATGTAAATTTTTTAGTTAACCAGGTCTGGAGTTGGCTACCTCAACCACGGGATATAAGAGAAATTTCACCAAACCGTTTAAATAACTGAGTTTCTGTCACATAAACATTTTTTAAAAATCACCCTCAGAAACCTTGAACGGTTTACTTTTCAAGTATTTATAGGTAGAGACTAAATATATTTAGTACACACAGACACAGACACACATCGAATATTTTACCCTACTAAATATCTCCCAGTGGCCTGGGAATAGCAACTTTACCTTTAAATCATTCCTCAGATGGTGCCAGAGGGATGAACCGAATTATTGATCACAGGAGTCACACCTTGAATTTCAGAATATTTTCAGACCCCTCATTATTTTAAAGTGAAGCACATTTCATCGGGCACTTCTGAATTGATTCCAAGACACACTGCCTCTTTTTCACGAGTGTATAATTCGTTATCCTCTCTTCCTTTTCTTTATTTTGTGCTCCAAATTACTTCAGTTAGCTCACAAAAATTAATAATAAGAACTACCACACATGGAGGTTAACATTATGTAGAGATTTTCTCAATAGCTAATACATCACTAATAATAATAGATTAGCAAATACATTAGAACTGGAAACTCACATTTGAAAAATGAACAGGATTTCAGTTTCACAAAAAGAACCCTTGTTTTTTGTGATTTTAATAGTGTATTTGATGCACTGTGACATGTTCATCTTATGCAGGATAAAACTGGGAGGTTTATTAAGGCCTAGGAATCAGGGCAGAGTTTTATCAATGCGGGATGATCTCGTAATATGTCACAAAAATTGGTGATTCCAACTCACCAATGCAGTGAAAATTACTGTTTAGTTAAACTTTACACAGTGTTTAATTTATCTATACACATAATGTCGATATACCCGGACATGTGGGAAGGCGGAGAACATGGATGGCCAGAACATGCGTTTACATATAAACTGACAAGCATTGCAGATAAAAATGGCATGAAGAGCAGCACCAGAAGCCATAATTACGGTGTATTAGGTTACAGGTTAAGTGCCTTATATGTAAATAGGAGAACTTTGAAGTCAGTCCTGAAACTAACAGGAGACCAATACAGGGAACTAGCACCAGGGGTTATGTGTTCAAACTCCCTGCTCCTGGGGATAATGTGAGCTGCTGCATTTTAAATAAGCTGCAAGGTATTTAGTGTGAGTTCCCAGGTAACAGAGCATTGCAGTAGTCTAACATACTGTATACAAAGGAATGTAACTATTTCTCTGTGTCTTGAATAGTAAGAAATTGTCTCAGTTTGGCATGGCTGTATGAAGCATACCTTTGATACTGCATCCCCATGTAATTTGAATGAGAGGCTTGTATCCAAGATGGCACCTAGGTTACGAGCTAAGCTGAAAAGTTCAGCCTTTTGGAGTGGAGTGTGAAGATTCCTATCTGTAAACCTGCTTCCAAAGAACAGAACCTGATTTTTGACCATTTAGTGATAAATAGTATTTAGCAATCCAGGTTTTGACATTGTTAAAGCAATTAGCTAAAGTGACAATAGATGTGGTGTTGTGTCATTAGGAGTGACACAGCGTATTTGGGTGTCATCGGCATAGAAGTAATTGTTAACATTTTATTTTCTCATTATATTTCCTAATGCCAGCATGTAATGAGAAAAAAATAAAGGACCAAACACTGATGCCTGTGGTACTCCAACCACTAGTGACATTAACAATGGTGTACAAGTATCTGACACTTGAACATATTGATAATGATTAGTCAAATATTATTTAAACCATTTTAACACCGCTCAGCACAACCCAACCTCAAATTTAAGTGTTTGTAGTAGGATATAATGGTCAACCATGTCAAAAGCTGCACCAAGGTCCAGAAGCCTTAGCACTGTCGCACTGTAAGCATCAGTTGCCATTGTGATATCATTTATGACTTTAATCAATGCAGTTTCAGTGCTATCACTATAAAGATATGCACTCAGAGCAATCACCAACACTTTGTTTGGTCAGCATACACCTGCATGCTTCATGGATATCTGTAAATAGCCCCCTATTTATGTTAGTGTTTTTCCAAAGCTGGATTCGAATCAGCGACCCTCTGTTTACAGGCACACAGGCTTAAGCCCAGTGAGCCACCCGCTGCCGTGGGTGAGATGGGTGAGATTGGTAGACACCTTTCTACCTGATCTGGTGACTCACTATAGCTGAATTAGCCTAGATTGGTCTTCGAAATATATAAACAGTAGCCGTAGCGCTGACATTGAACCGATTGGCTGAAGCATGCCTGAGAAATAGCTGTCTGATTGAAATGAGTGTGGCACCAGTACAATGAGGGTAACTTAGGGAAAGTTTATATTTTTTTCTCCAAATGGACCGTCTCCTGATTTAAAGGACATCAGATTTAAGTAGGTTGAGTGAAAATCCTAGGAGGTTAACGAAAAAGCCAGTTTTCTGACATATATGAATCATGCAAAAACACAAAGATTGAGAACCAAGTTCTATGTGTTGATAGATTTGTCATGGCATAGTGAATTGGACTGGCAATACATTTCAACTGTAGGCTTGACAGTTCTGGGGAAATAGGCAGAAATACAAATGGGGGCACTGTAGTGCCCCCATCTGGCCCAGTGAGGTGTTCTTTTCAGGGTAGGCTGAGGGACAGAGGACAAATGTACCAGCCAAGTTTGGTTTGGATTGGTCTTCGTTAAGTCTGTCAAATGACTGCTTAATTTTGATTGGCCAATGGCGGCCACTCTATTAGGACTTATAACTGCCTTTGAAGCTGACTGACCTCAGGCTAGATCCTAGTACATATCTGCCAAATTTCACTTAGATAGGCCAAGGCAGTCAGGAGATATTGGCAGTTTTTTGCTATAGCACCCCCTATGGACGAAATGCGGCCCACTTTGGACAGTGTCCCCAGAATGGTGTTGGGAGGTAGGATTTCAAATTTGGTCGAGGTAGGCCAAGGCACGACCAAGTTATGTCAGTAAGACCGAAATGGGCCAAATTCAGACATGGTTTGGGCGTGACTAATGGCCATGGTATACACAAATGTCCCAATTATTTTTATATTTTGTGATCAGGTCAAAATCGTGATTCGTTTGACACCTCATTTGTCTGATTTGGTAGGACAAGCTAGAACTTTAAGGAAAAAGTAGGATTTGCAAATTATGCAAATTAGCAAAAAATCTAAGTAGGCGGAGCTTCACTGTCCCATTGACTTTTTGGTAGGGCATGGCTGTGTGTATCAGCAGAAAAAAAGAATTTCGATTGTAGGGCAAGCGGGACAAGAGATATCGACCAAAACGTGTTGATGTAACTGATGGCTAATGCATTTAAATAGTGAGAAAATAGGAAATACTACTATGATAGGATGAGACCTGACATTTGGACATTACAGGAGAAATGTTCATCAATGTAGGATAAAGGGAAAATGGTAGATGAGAAACAGAAAGGAAATGTGGTGATTAGCTATTGGGAAAATATGCAATTGCTGAAGTGTACACATCCTGAAGTATCACTGAAGTGGAGTGCCTGAGCCTGACTGAATGCATGGCTTAGCTCAGATGGTCTGAGTAGTAGGTAGAAATCAGGATGGAGACTGTTTAGTGTCAATGTAACTGGTAAGCAAATTCAGGACAGAATGTAGAACCCTGTGGTGGAGTACCAGAGCCTGAATGAAGGCATGGTTTGGGTCTGATGGCCTGAGTAGTTGGTAGATTCATATTCATATTCATACCTAGTCTGGCAAGTCTAGATATTAAAGAGTTGCTTTTTTATACTGCCTGTGTAAATATAGGCTGTGTTTCATATTCTTAACAAAGTACTGAGTTGCGGGAGTGCGGCATGTAACAGCAGTAATGTCATGCTGTATCCTATTCTTGGTTGTACATTTAGACAGGAGAAAGGCTAAAAGTATTGAATGGCATTATTGAAATGGAACAATGACTCCACCTGCTGGCTAATTTATTATAAAATTGTAATTGCTGCAGTGTAGACAGCCTGAAGTAACAAAGAAGTTTGATAAATTTCTAAAAGTCAGGTGGCAGGAAAAAGAAAGCAAATTAAAAATATTGACTTAGATGAAGGGATAGGTGATTAATATTTTAATAAAAAACAAGATTTCAGCTGTATTAACTGAGGTGGCTCTTAGACAAAATAGGACAGTGGCTGTAGCGCCCCTGTTTGACCGATCACCACCAAACATAAAAGGTCTATTTGTAGTCCAGTATTGCGGGAGTGAGTAAAATTTTGTTAGGATTGATTGAAGCATGCCTGAGATTCAGCTGCTTGAATGAAATGGGAAAAGAAATGATGTGGCCAACAGGTGGAGTCAACGCTCCATTTTAGAAATGCTATTCAATACTTTTAGGCCTTCTCATGTGTAACCGAAGTCACCGAATGTTATATGAGGCAAATGGGTGAAATATAAACAGAAATTAAAAATATGGACCTAGTTGAGGGGAAAGATAACAATTCTTTGAAGGTCTCATGAAACATAAGGACATTTCAGCTGAATTTGCTAAGGTGGGTCTTTGAGATATACAGACAGTGGCTGTAGTGCCCACACTTGACCGATCGACACCAAAGTTGGAGAGTCTCTCTGGGGTCCAGTGCTATATTAGTGGCTCAAATTTGGTGAGGACTGGCTGAAGCACGGCTGAGATTTAGGTGGTTAATTGAAATGAGCATGGAAATGGTGCAGGTTGGATATGGCTGGTGGCCATACTGTACAGGCAGGTCAAGATATCTTTATAAATTATCCATGAAGGCAGTGTCCTAATCAATATACTACTAGAATGACCTACTTGGACTGGACATTGTAGGAGTTATAGCAATATGTTATTTATTAAATTTTTAAACATCACAAGGGAATGAAAATGACTATCATTGGGCATTGCATATATCTTAATTTGGCGTGACTCACAGAACTTGCAGTACAAAAGATTTTAACAAGTAATATGTCACTAGAATAGAAATGAAATAAATGTAAGTTGAACTGATTTTACAGGTTTATACAGACATGTTATATTGCTGTAGCACCCCTGTTTGACAGATCGGCACCAAATCTGGAGGGCCCTTCCTGAGTACTATCCTACAGGAAGTTTGGCGATGATTGGCTGAGGCATGCCTGAGATATTGCTGTCTGATTGAAATGGACATGGCACCTACATGGTTTGGGTTTGGCTGGTGGCCGTACCTCATGGAAAGTTTAGGATTTTTAAAATAATTATATATAAGGACTGTCTCCTGATTTAAATGATACCAGATTTATGTAGGTTGGGTGAAAATCCTAGGAGGTTAAAGAAAAAGCCAGTTTTCAGACATATATGAATCATGCAAAAATGCAAAGATGGAAAACCAAGTTCTATATGTTGTTAGATTTGTCATAACATAGTGAATTGGACTGGCAATAAATTTCAACGACTGGCTTGACAGTTCTGGAGAAATAGACAGAATTGAAATTAATGGCACTGTAGTGCCCTCATCTGCCTCAGTGAGGTGTCCTTTACAGGGTAGGCTGAGGGACAGAGGACAAATGTACCAGCCAAATTTGGTTTGGATTGGCCTTCATTAGGCCTCTCAAATGGCTGCTTGATTTTGATTGGCCGATGGCGGCCACTCTTTTAGGAATTATAACTGCCGTTGTAGCTGACTGACCTCAGGCTACATCCCAGTACATTTCTTCCAAATTTCACTTGGATTGGCCAAGGCAGTCAGGAGATATGGACAGTTTATTGTTATAGCACCCCCTAAAGACGAAAAGCGACCCGCATTGGACGCTGTCCCCAGAATTGTATAGGGGGGTAGGATTTCAAATTTAGTCGAGGTAGGCCAAGGCACGGCCAAGTTATAGCAGTCAGACCGAAATGGGCCAAATTTGGACATGGTTTGGGCGTGGCTCATGGCTGTTGTATATAAAAATGTCCCATTTTTTTA
This sequence comes from Brevimyrus niger, assembly GCA_015164015.2. Taxonomy (NCBI): domain Eukaryota; kingdom Metazoa; phylum Chordata; class Actinopteri; order Osteoglossiformes; family Mormyridae; genus Brevimyrus; species Brevimyrus niger. The sequence continues at coordinate 244,414 of JAABNY020000114.1, read as the reverse complement.
TGGTATTGTGATCAGCTCAGCATCTTGATTTGTTTGACAACTCATTTGTATGATTTGGTAGTACAAGCTAGGACTTAAAGTGGGATTTGCAAAGTATGCAAATTATCAAAAAATCTAAGTGGGCGGAGCTTCATAGTCCAAATGGCAAGTTGGTAGGGCATGGCTGTCTGTATCAGAATTTCGATTGTAGGACAAGCAGGACAGGAGATATTGACCGAAACGTGTTGGGGGTGCTACGGCAGCCCCCCTCTGGCTGAGTCGGATGCCTCAGACACTCTGAGTAGCGGGTAGGAATTCCAATCATCCTACAAAGTTTGGTAAGCCTAGGACTTTGCTAAGCCTACGGTTTAGGCTGGGCATTCAGTTTTAGGGTGCGAAAAATAATAATAAAGATTTAGGCCAGGACAATGTCACTTTTTCTATATAGTAGGATTCCTGACGTGTACTGAGAAGTTGATATTTGCCTGGCACAGACTGGTTTAAGGTATTAAAATAATCCCCCTACAGGTGCAATCACATCATTGCACTGGGCTGCGAAGCATTTAAGTTGGACCGGAAAATCCGAATAAGGAGCTGCGAATAAGGAGCCAACTTCAGCGTCGTTCAAATGGAGGGTGTATCTGTAGTCCAGTGCTACGGAAGTTAGTGAAATTTTACGAGAACTGGATGAAGTATACCTGAGATTTAGCTAACTGAATGCATTGGGTATAGAAATAGTGTGGGCAGCAGGTGGTGTTAGTGCTACATTTGATAAATGGTATTATTTAATATTTAATATAATATTTGACATATTTCATATGTGTATATAAATGTATTAGAGATATTTAGTGTGTGTGTG
>JAABNY020000114.1:219342-232463 GCA_015164015.2 Brevimyrus niger | reverse complement strand
TTTCTCCGTTGTCAATACGTTGCCAACAAGCCTGCCTGCTTTTGTTGGCTGCAGTGGTATTGGTAGTGGATTTTCTTAACAGCGTCGATTTAAACTCCTCATAATCCTGCATAATTAGCATGCAGTCTTCCTCCGTGAAACATATGGAGATCCCGCTATGAGTCAAACGGCGCCTTGCGTTGCCGAATTTGCTCAGTATAGGTGAACGCGCACAAACTCCAATGCAGTTAACACCGATTTAACAAATCAACTTCTCAACCTACGTCATAGTACTGATTACCCCCAATGAAGTGAACCTGCTTTTGTCAACCTCGCGTTCGTAAATTACCTCGGGGTTAAGTCTGATTTGGTTAAACCCCCTTCGTATGACAGGCCACTGCTCGTCTTTAAGGCCCAGCAGCAGATGCCCTGGACTTGCCCAGTGAACGGCTCCAGAGAATGTTCCCCCGCCCCCGATCCCAGGCGAGCGGGCACCCCGCCGGAAACCAGCAGCGCGCCATAGATGCAGCCGCCCCCCACCACCAGCGCCCGCCACCCACCTTGATCATTGTTGGTGTACATGTCTGTGAACCGAGGAATACAAACCTTTTTGTTCTCCCGAGTTTCACATTTCTGCTTTTGAGTGTCATGAGCATGTAAAATGCAAAAAAATGCACTTTGTGTTTTATCACACTCGTTTTGACATTGATGCAACACTATAATAAAAGGGGAATACTTTAGCGATACATTCCAATAGCTTGTCAGGCAGGATGTTGTTGCCTTTTTGGTAGCCTTACTGGAAAACTTGATTTTTTTGCTTATACTGCTGTGATAAATGTGAATTTGCAACGATTTTAAAAAAGATTACACCAAAATTCAGAATACAATATAATGAATGGGTGGGCATTGTCATTTATTCTTAGTTAGAATTTCTGAAACAGATTTAAACATAAAACATGTCCTATTTACAATATACATTTATATTTTGTCATATCATCGAAACACAGAAGTATATGCTTCCTACATACAAGCTGTACATTGTAAATAAGAAACTCCAAAATCTGGAAATGCAGCGTAAAAATTGGTCCAAACCAAATAGCACATCTGTACATGCGCGCGCACACACACACACACACACACTTCCACATCTCTCAGGCCGGCTGAGAGGGTATGCCGCAGTACACCAATCTCCTGTCAGAGACGATGGGGCTTTGGCCATACGGCTTTCCATACATCTCAAATGTCCTTCTGGAAAATGTGCCCATGTGTGAATGTTCATGCTCGTTTGCTCTGCCAATTGAGAGAGTAACTCTCTGTAGGTATAATATTTACACACAAATTGCCCAGGTGACCTAAATACATCATTCACTTCACAGCTGGGGGGGCCGCGTCAAAGGTGTAGGTATTGTCCAACAGAACATCCAGAGTGCATCAGTATTCTGAACAGTACTACTGCTGAAGAACGACTAAACCATACATGCATACAAGGATAACGTTGGGATTTCCAGCTCAGCAGTATAGTAATATTCATACTGAATGCAGATTGTTGCTTCCATTAGATATAAATTTCCCCAAAAACCAGCATGCTTTAACAGAACAACTGTATCCCAGTAAACTATTTCATAAGAATGAAAACAGTCTAGTAATGATTGTCATAAATGAATTTCACACATGAAACACAATCCAAACTACCCAACTTGACTCCATACATTACCAATCTGATGGTAGAGTAAGTGCTCTTTCACTCTCCAGTTCAAATGAGGATGGAAAGAAAAAAAAACTCAATGTCAGGGTCTAAAATCTAAACAAAAACACTGAAGCTGAAGTTTGCTATACTTTAGACAAAAAAAAAGTTTCATGGACAACCATCACTAATGAGCAAACACTGCTTTAAAACTAAAAACCAAGCCATTACTAATTACAGTGTGATAAAGGCCAACAGAACATTCTATTTCAATTTTACCAGTGATAATTCAGTCCATATAGACAGACACCAACCGGACTTTCCCATTAGTTATGGTCTTGGCAACCCCCAAAGCCATCGCTGGCCACCCGTGCTGACAACGGTAAATAGAAAGAAAGATGGAGACACATGGCGAACACCACTACTGCAGCCTTCCCCTTCAAAACAAAAAGAGATTCTGAGACAAGTGGCAGGATGGCAGGACATATCCACGGAGCACCCTGATCTTCCTCCTCTGCTGGCAGTTCAACCCAGGGCCTGTCGCACTAAAAGGCCGCTTTCACGATGCTGTAGTGAACATGGGACCATGGTGGGGGTCTGGCTACAGTGACATGTACAAGGTCCGTGGTTACATTCCATCTCGCAAAATAAAAATACAGTTAACAGCCATCTAGTCAGGCATGTCGATGCACAGTTTCGGGGGAGGGACAAAGTACTTCCCCGGACTCTGTGTGATCACCGTGCCGGTCTTCTTGCGGAATATGGGGGCTATTTTTGGTGGTTCAGGTGTGGGCGCCTCCTCAGACGCCTCCGAGTCTTCATGATGCAACTCATAGGAAATGTTGCCATATTCACGCAGGAAGGGGAAAAGCTCCAGCAGGAACTGGCAGAAGTCCTTGCGGATACCGAACCACCCTGTGACAGAGGGGAATCCAGCTCAATTACACTGAACAGAACAAGGTAACCACTATCATAACCAGTCACGCCTAAGTATGACTGCAAAGGTCAGCTGCCCTTCGAACAAACTTACAGTGATTCCCTCCTTTCTGGCCGAAGGTGGTGGCCATCAATGTCACCAGGGACACCCACAGAGGTACAAACACAGGGACGTAGTTGAAGTCGTTGTGGCCATCCAGCTTGTGCACCAAGAGGATCTGGGGTTGGGCAGTAAGGAATAATGAACTTCTGGTTGCCATTTTGAAACACTGAATAAAATACAATAGTGATAATGTATTAATCACTGTGGGGGAAATTCTCTTTACACTTTGCCACTTCTTGCTATCCGTACAGGGGAGAGCAAGCTTGGGGGCCACAGTGAATAACTCAAAGGCCTACTGACACGACCATTCCGCTGAGGCTGGGCGCCAACCGGAGACCATCTGATCACAGGCTTATCCCGCCCCCTCACACTGCCCCCCTCCAATCCATCCGACTTCTCACAGTCAGCTAGCAAAGCAAAGGTATTGCACCTCAAAGGTTAGCAGGGGCACGACGATGGTCATCCAGCTGATTGCCATGGTGATGTGGGTGCGGCGCTGCTCAGCAATGACATCCATAGAGCGCAGGAAGAGCACGGACCACACGATGTAGTAGAGTACCACCAAGCACAAGAAGGACATCAAGATCCACAGCGGCACGCACACCACCTTCACAACAGTAGAAAATTGTCAGAAAAGAAAGTTTGAAAAGCGACACGGAGAATATGTGGGGTTATTCCCTTTTGGTCTAATCAGGCATATAAAAACATCATCAAATAAACAAAACTGCACTATATTTCTCTCAACAGTGTTTCCTGTGGATCAAGGGGTTCGTGATTTTGTGTGTGTGTGTCAGGAGTTTTAATTATGTGAATTATAGTGGCCCTGTTATGCTGATTTTCACTTTTTTCACAATTTTATTTTTGGGACCTTCCAGAATAAATACATGCTTCAATGTTCCAAAAACACACTATTCTTCTCATATTGTACATCTCTATTCATTCTGCCTATAAGTCTGTCTGTAATGTGCAGGATGGGGTGGAATGAATAGCAATGTACAGTATGAGAAAAATGAGTTTTTAGTAGACAGCTCATTAGGATTATCTTAGGAGGTGACCTCATCATGTCACGGGAGAAAGGGTTGGAATGCCAACGAGGCCTTCCACAGATTAGAGAAGATTGGTTTCTGTGGCAAATTACACCCCCTTTGGTGTGTACTTCGGGCCTTAAGATTTTGCAGACCATTCAAATGCGCATAAAACTATACAACATACCAAAGGAAAGGGAAAAACCAGAAAAGTACAAGACCGCTTTAAATAGCTTAGTTATTTTTCCAGTGACATTCAGAACTTTAAGCAGTTACTAAAATCTCCAACACTTTTCCAGTCTCCAGTGCTTCATTGATCAACATAACATTGACTTAACTGTCAACGCTACTGAGTCGAACTTAGCTGTTTTGTTGTGGGAAGTAAGTCTCTCCTGGTGTGTGACTCCCCCCTAATGTCAGGTGACCAGGGGATAGATTAACAGGTAGACTTTACTGCTTTGCTCCCATTCTAACACCACACCATAACGGTAAAACAGCCATGAGCAGGTTTCAGCGTTTGTGTGTAAATGGGGTATGAGAGCAAAAGGAGAAAGACCCCCCACCAAACTAAATGTCCGGTCTGTTTAGCTACCTCAACTGTTTTTGTTTTCCTTAGGAAATAGCCAAGTAAGCTGATGTTATTAGAGCTTTATTAGTGCTCTTAACCAACTGAATTCCATAATGCAAACATGGCAGGTGGGGCGGGAATTAGTTCACTGGATCAAATCAATGATTGGTTCGTTTTTTTATTTTTTTGCCATGGCAGCAAAAAAGTTGCCGTTGTGGGCCGCTGCAGGGACACGTTACTAGCGGAAACACCGATACTATGTTATGGTGTCAACTGTGCTTTAGTGCACGACTCCCAGAAAAGCCAAAAGAAAAAGGCTGCCAGTGATGCTGTTGCTTGACGACTGCTGGTCTGTGCAACATTAATGTGAACACAGACAGTGGTTAAAAGGATCAGAATTACATATCTAATAAAACTACATTAGCCCTTCAAAGAAAAGTAGTCCTCCTTCCTCTGGGTTCCTACAGTTCACTCCAAATAAACACGACCCAAATGATTCAAATGCAGTTGGCAGTCTGCCATTTTAAGTTAGTAATGTTGGCGCTTTCCTGAGTGGAATGAGTTTGCCTTCCAAGCTCTTACCAGCCACGGCCAAGTGATGATCTTATCCAGCCTTAAGGCGATGAAGATGAACTGGAGGATATTGACGGAGCACAGGATCTCAAGCTTGGGGGTGAGGTTAGGGGCAGAAAGCAAAAGAAAATGAAAGACATTTCAATGTAAAACACTCTTTAAAATGATTATTCTCGGCTGCGTATAAGATATGCATTTGCTTTTATCTGTACGAAACTATCCCTCAATACAAAGTTCCTGATAAAATGCTGAATGGTTGGTTAAAAGTGTATCGATTCAGATCGCTAACTCCTCCTCAGGGGCACCCCAACCATCCCATATGTTTGTTAAATGTAACCACCAATTCAAATAACTAACTAGCTAAAAAAAAAGGCAATGAGGTATAAATACAGATGGGTGTATTAGATGGTTGCTGCAAATACCGATGGTTTTGAAATTATTAAGCTATTACACTGTAAGTCATAATATCAGTTTTAAACCAAGATAAAAATAATTAATGCATTTCCTTGACTGCCTAAGACTTTCGCACAGTACTGTACATATCTCTAATTCCTCTGAACTACATTAGTAGCATCTTCATTCAGATACAATTCAAAACAGCATACATAAAATGCTCACAAGAACAAGTTTCCAGTATCCGTCTTGTATTCAAATAATCTTACATGAAGGAAGGCAGAACACATCCACACATAATATGGGAGAAACACTCCGAAACTCATTGTGGGTGGGATTAATTTAGGCAGCACAGGCATGTGATGATTAGCAGCAAAGGTCAGAAAAGAGTCAGGTGGAGGCGTGGGCAGACTGGCAGGGGAGTCTGACCTCCAGCGAGCGGTCGTGACGGAAGCCCCAGACGCAAGCGGCCACAGACACTGGTGACACGAAGAAGAGGGGCATGAAGACCAGCAGCCAGAAGTGGGTCCCCCTCATGATGCGATCGCACACCAGCACCTCGAACATCAGCAGAAGCAGATGGATGCCCACAGCAATCAGCATGGCTTTGAACTCCACACATGTCTCACCTTCAGCCCTGAGAATATCAATCACATGTCAGATACATAAGGGATAGAGAAACAACTGCTACAAGTAATGAAAGAAAGTTACCAATATTCTTAAATTCATACAGAACTCTGTAGTACCCTGTGCATTAATACAATACAGCACCAGGCAAGGGTTAGGACACTCCTAACAAATGCCATTTGTCTCACAAACCACTGTGGGATCAGCAGTTGACTTTGAAGTCTTATAGAATGTTTTACCAAAACTGGAGAGCGAAGGATTTTTTAAGGTTTTAAATGTTTAAAAATTTAGCTAGTATATTGTTACCAAAATATATAGTTCCGGCAATCTGGCTTGGTGTGCCGCTTAAGGAAAGTAATCGTGTGTTAAGGGGGGAAGAAGGAAAAAAAAACACTTTTTAGTGCTACACTTGAAAGTTTTGTTTTACTGTGGTCATCTCAGTCCCTTGACCTAAGCTGAAGACAAGAGTACACAGAACAGGACCCAGCATGATCTGGAGATTCTGTAAAAGAAAATGGGCTCAGATGCCCAACTAATAATTCAACTTGGCCCATAAAGAAATCTGGAAAAAGGGGTGTTGCTTGCATTTGTTAAAAGATATTAAAGCCGGAAGACTGAATATAATGGCAACTTTACTATGGTGTCATAGTTAAGGTTTAAACCAGAACCCAATTTTGGGTATACCTCCCTGCTCTTCTCACTTGATGATGTATGTGAGGATAAGCAGATATATATTGAAATATTCCAGATAGCGAGTTTGAGTTTAAACCTTTAATACTTAAACGATGTGGTATGGTTAACTTTATATGTAGTTTTCTGCCTGTAATATCTTTGTGATACATTTCAGTTTTTGTATTTGTGCACTTCATGTTCAATAGCCCAGCTGTCTTGCTTAAAGTCACTGGCAGTGCAGTTATTAATAAATACATATACAATACATATATATTGAAGTTGCATGGTGTACACTAGAGATGCGCGGATCAGCTAAAATGTCACCCGAATCCGCGGCTTTAAACAAATCATCCACCCTCCAACCGCCTGCACGTATAGTTTTCTCTGATATAGATATCCGCATCCGCTTCTTCGTTTTTAACAGCAGATTCAGTGACTTTAGAGCTAATCTGCGCATCTCTGATAGTAAAATAATACGTGTATCGTATGCTGCTTTAAATGAACATTTATTCATAAAACAAATTTTGTCTTTGGCCAGATTAACCAAGTCTTTAGCCTACTCCATTCAGACTTTAATGGTAATATCACCGTTTCTGTCGCTGCAACACATAAACACACAATGACTGGATAACGGCAAATTTATTAGCCCTATCTATTCAAATAATACAGAATATTATGCTTTCCAAATAGATAAAAAAAGAGAGAGAGAACAATTAAGAACTTTTTTCCCCAAAAAACTCGTAAGCACTTGTACAGACAATACGTAACAAAAAACGGTGCCAATTCAGCCTAAACGCCAGCTATGTTATGTTTACTTGGCTTTTTCCTTTGCACTGTGCAAAAACAGAATCCACGCGCGACCCACCCGCAATTAATTAAAATGTATTTTTTTATTACCTGATCCACTCAGCCCGCGGATATAACCGCCATCCACGCATCTCCAGTGTACACTGTCCTCCATAGTTTAATGCTTAAAGCACACTTTACATGACATGTGTGTATTGTTTAGATTTATCCATGTCATCTTGTTGCAGCAAACAGTGAACACAAAACTACTTAAAAAAAATAAAATGCATTCCCACCCAGACCTTTTAAGACCCAGTAGTAGTGGTACGAATTGGGCAAAAATTCACAAATCAGCAGGAGGCAAGTCACAAATGTAACATGATCAGGACAGGACAAGAAGTGATCCACAAATGTGCAAAACATATTTCACGTGTAAAAAATCCTCTGCTTCTGTTAATATGATTTTACGCAACACAAAATATAAAAATACATATTTGTGGACAGTTAAATGATTGTAGGTCATGGTACATATTTGTGGATTATCTTCTGTGGGTTAAAATTAAAAGTCCAATAAAAACGTCCATACAAGAGCCACATCCCATGTGGTTGCAAAACTGTCACAAAATAAATGGAGCATACTATGAAATGACAGATGTTTTTATTTTGTCATCTGATATATTGTCATATCGCCCTGAGTACTGAATGTACAACTATTCAAATTGCAAATATTCAGCCAAAATCAATAATCCTAAAAAATTCAGAAAGAATATGTAAACATTCTCATAGCCTTTAGCAACAACTGACAGCAAGACTTGTGTGTTCTGAAGATCCACCCGGAACTCACCTGTACTGAGGGTTGTGGGCCCAGACACCAGTTCCTACAGAGGCGCCAACAATGACCATGAGCTTCCACAGCCAGACAGGCGTGAACACCAGCCAGTAGCTCCACTGGATAACTCCATCCAAGCGCAAAGACAGTAAGACGGAGAAGAGCAGGAGGCATGCGTATATGAGAAATTTACTGAGGGAGAGAAAAACAACACACATCAAACACATTACTCCTCAGCTATACAGGTGCTTATAGGAACGTAACGATATTATTTTGTAATCCTAAACAGGTCTTTAGATTTGACATCTCTTTTCACCTAGATTTTCTGTACCAGCAAGACCTGGTCAAACATATTGAAGGCATTTCCAATTTCTGAATTTAGTTGTGAAAACATGCCCGTTTACAAAGGAAGAACCGTCTCACCGAATATACACGTACACTTGTATTTAGAGAGGACAGTCAGTCACACCCACCCAAACGCTGCAGCCTTGCTGACTCTCATACAGAATCAGAGTCTGGTCCTTAATTCCCACAATGGCGAAAGCAGCCATCGCTGCGGCTTTCGGCCAGAGGGCACCATGTGCGTGGGTACCTAAGGAGTCAGGACTCCTCCCTGGCCATTTAAAAGAGGGACTCTCATGAAACAAATGCATTATGTTTTGTTGATTTATTATTATTAGAAACCCCATAATTAAATACGCGTTGTAGCCGAACGTATAAACAGCGCTGACATCTATTTAAGTTGTATCCAACATATCCGAGGAAGCAAAGCAGTATATAAGGAATGTGGAGCAAGTGCCGATCGCTGATCAGCTGAATCTCGTCGATAAAATGAACGTTACCTACTCCTAGAACAAGAGAGAGAGATACTTTATTTATCCCGAAGGAAATTTAGGAAGATTACCATAACCATAACTAACTAACTAATCTGCCAGTCATATCGTAGTTACAGGTGGTTAGAAAGGAGTATCTGCAGTGCATCCCACTATTAAATGCTGCTAGATTCCCGTTGTTTTAATTGCCAGCCTTCAGGTAGCTAACCACAAGCCAAACGGGAGGAAAGCGACGCTAACCGGAGGGTTTATTGAACACGGGAGTCCGCCTGATAGTTAGGCCTAGAGCAGCTGTTCCTGTGTAAAGAAGCAAGCTAGCTAGCCACGCCGAGTTTACCTTCCGTTTCATTCAAAAACAGGGTTTCTTACCTCGGGTTAAAATCTTGAAAGAATCCCCTAAGATTCATGTTTTCGAAAGACTGGCCTTAAATCATTTTGGAGGAAAAAAATAACTCGATTTCCTCACACAACATCCATGCTTACTTCCTCATACAGATTGCATCAATCCCTCACTCCTCCTTCAGGGGGCAGAGTTTCTCAGGAACCTCTCGTCTTTCTTCTTTTATGAAATGAACATTTTAGCACCACTCTGCGGTCTGCTATCTAAAGGTGGGGAGGACAAACTACAAAGTAAATCGATATTCACTTTGAAAGAATGAAAGACACTTACGAATGAGCAGCGAAAATGTATAATTTGGTCCGCCTATTTTGAAATATGTACTTTATAAAGTATAATTTAACCAAGGGAGGTCTGAAGCCAGTCGTTTCAGTCTATTGATTCGGTATCAAAGTGCATTTATTGATTTGATTCTTAAGTTTGTATTTTTTTTGCTAGATTTTCTTGATACCTAAGGCACCTACTTTTAGCTACGCGAATGGGATGCCCTTTGTAAAATCTACGTACTTTTGTACTTGCCACTTTTTGCAGCATTTAATGCACTTTTATTACTGCAGTTCTTAGTCAAGAAGTTACTTGAGAATCATCATAATTTTTATATTTGAGAAAATTACTGTATGTAAACATAAATATGTTTGTATGTAAATATGAAATATTAAACAAAAATGTTAAAAAATAAATGGGAAACCTCAGTTCTCAAACTCATTAGAACTCGAATTTCTTAAAAATCGAACCAACCAGTTCGAAAAAAAATGACCTAGAACTCGATCTGAATCTCAGAAGTTAAACTAAAGTGAACACCGACCTAAGATAACTTGTACACGTGGGGAAATGAGTCTCTCAGCGGAAACAAAAGGTAATGCTTCAGTCTCAGCCTCATATTTGCTGTGATGTTTGTGCGTGTTTATACTAGCTGAATACATATATTTAGACAGTAAAAATACATTTAGACAATGATAGACTAACAGTAATTATTATATAATAAAATTAATTTAAAAATAAAGATTTTATTTTAACAATTTTAATATCATTAATTATAAACCATTAATAAATACATTTAATTATAATAATTTTGTTGTGCCTGCAGCGGGGATGGAACAGAGACAAAGGCGCAGACGTCAGGGTATCCGGGAATACGGGGTTTAACTATAGGTAAGGCAGGCAAAATGCAGACGGACAATACAATGACCAGATAGGGGAAACAAACTGAAATGCAGACTAAAAACAGAGGGCTAATGACAAGAACCAGATTGTTTTTTTTTAACTTGACGCATTATTTGGATACATTTATTTTCTTACTTACATGTTACTGTTTTGATAAATGTGCTTAGATGTGTTTAGTACAGTATATGCTCTTCTTGTTTTATCCAGTTAATTTTGTATTTAAATGCTAAAACAATATTTCGGTGTAATTTTTTGGGACAATAATGGTCCTAAAATTCAGCCCTGCAGTACCCCACTATGAACGTAGGCCCACTGTGACATTGTGCCTCTAATAACTGCCTGCTGTTTCCTGTCTGTTAACCAGTTTTCGATCCAACTGCTACATTTCCCAAAATCCCTGCAGCTTTGAGCTTAAGGAAAAGTCATTTGTGGGGGACAACATCAAAGGCATTCTGGAAATCTAAGTAGATCACGCCATATGGCTTTTTGTAATCAATTTCTCTTGTAGCTTCCTCAAAGAACATAAGTAGATTAGATAAACAGGACCTACCACTCCTAAATCCATCTTGGCTATCCCTCAGAATGTTATTTGAATCCAGGTAATCTACCATTTTCACTTGGATTATAGCTTCCATTATTCTTCCAGTAATGCTAGTTAAACTGGTTGGTCTATAATCTGCTGGATTACTTCTATCCCCTTTTTTGAATATGGGCGTTACATTAGCATGGTTCCAATCTGAAGGTACCACAGCTGCAGATAATGATTTCTGGAATATTAAAGTTAAAGGTTGGCTAACAATATCTCTCATCTCTTTTAAAACTATAGGTCAGATGCCATCAGGGCCCTGCGATTTATTTATTTTAAGCTTAGCTAGGCTTTGTACCACATCAGCCTCAGGTATACATATATTGGTCATAGATGACGTTGTATTTGTACTAAATGGCAGCAGATTTATTGTGTCTGTGAAGACCCGTGTAAAGTAATCATTAAACTCATTTACTATATCAGTTTCATTTTCAATTATAAAACCCTTACTATCCTGCAGATTAGTGATTTCAGCTTTTAGAGCTCTTTTGGAGTTAAAATATTGAAAGGAGCTCCTCAAATTTAATCATGTTGTGATCACTACTGTCCAGTGGTTCTAAAACCTTTAATTTTCCAACAGATAAGACACCCAAAGAGTGCCTCAGTCTGAAAATACGTTCATTGAAAGGAGTGACATCAGACACCATCAGGAAGATTTTATCTGCCTCAGCAACAGCCACTCCCTGAGCATGACAGCCATCAGACTGACCAGACCAAAAGTAGGTGCACCAACCTACAAAGATCTGGCCACTTGCTGGTCTGCGTACCTGAAAGAGTACCACCACTGAAATGGGGAGTTTACAAAACTCCCCTGACAGCAGAGGAAGATGGTCATCTTGCTGGAGAAAAGATGTTCTACCTGCCTACCTGGATGGGCCACCTCAAGCTGCAGCGGGTGATGCCTCAGGTAACGCACCAGCCCAGATCCCCAAAAGGCCTGACTCTATTAGCTCACCAACAGTTCCGACTATTCCAGGCATGAGACTCCCAAGGGCTTTCCCCCATTCCCATCAAGATGCGTGGATCAAGCTGTTGTGAGTTGTTTTACAGTGGCTGGAGTGCCAATCCTGCTACCAACCCCCAAAACTCTTCACCATGAGTTGGAGGACCACTTGCAAGGACAGATGCACTTATCACTTAATCAAATATATTATGTTTATGCATAAATTATGCAATAATTAAATACACTAAATGCTCTGGCACCATAGTTAATACCATGTGCAGGAGTGTTCCACGGCTGGGGCGAAAACCACACTGCTCCTCCTGAGTCCGAGGTTCCACAATCCGGCGGACCTTCCTCTCCAGAACCCCCGAATAGACCTTACCAGGGAGGCTGAGGAGTGTGATCCCCCTATAGTTGGAGCACACCCTCTGGTCCCCCTTCTTAAAGATGGGTACCACCACACCAGTCTGCCAGTCCAGGGGCACTGCCCTCCATGTCCACGCGATGCTGCAGATGCGTGTCAACCAGCATCCAGAGCCTTGAGGAACTCTGGGCGGATCTCATCCACCCCCAGGGCCCGTCCACCAAGGAGCTTTTTAGCCATCTCAGTGACCTTCACCCCCGAGATAGGAGAGTCCACACCCAAGTCCCTCATACTCTGCTTCCAAATTGGAGGTCTTCATTGTCGGTAGGATTGAGGAGGTCTTCGAAGTACTTCCTCCACCGACCCAAAACGTCCCGGGTTGAGGTCAGCAGCACCCCATCCCCAACATAAACGGTGCTTATGTTGCAGGCTTTGAAAGTGATGAGGATAATTTTATATTTGATTCTTAAAGAGACTACCAACCAATCATGGAGGACAGGAGTGATTTGAGCAGATACTTTAATGTGTGTAAGTAGACGGGCAGCAGAGTTTACTACTAAGTTCTTCAAGGAAATTGCACCTCAGATTAGCAATACCCTGTTAAATGTGTTAAACTCATCTCTTAAGCTTGGATATGTTCCAAAACCTTTTAAAGTGGC
>JAABNY020000114.1:205431-219242 GCA_015164015.2 Brevimyrus niger | reverse complement strand
TTGCCGTGCTACTTCCACCCCTTGACACTTCAGTTTTGCATATATTACAAACAGCTGTAGAACGTGCTGGTGTAGCTACAGTGAAATACCTCCATATCGCTGACTCTTTTCGTCTCTCCATCTTTGAACTGCTGCTTTGCTCAATTTTAGCGGCGTGCTGTGCACGCGATATGGACGCGTGACGTACCGCAGTGCAGCTCAACTAAGAACATGGATCGGCCCCGTGGATCGGCCGTACTTGCCGATAGCCGATCCACATATTTTGTCTGGATCGGGACCGATATCCGATCCAGGTATCGGATTGGTGCATCCCTAATTTTTAACCCACGGAGGGTAAATATTTAGTACCCACCAATAGGATTTTGGTTTTGTCAGGGTTGAGCAGTAAAAAGTTAACCATCATCCAGTGTTTGATTTCACTAATGCAGTTAGTCAGCAAGTCTGGGGATGATGATGCAGTTGGATCAACACTTATATATAGTTGTGTGTCATTCGGCATAGCAGTGGTAGCTGAGACCATACCGATGGATAATTTGACCTTCTGGGAGCATGTACATATTGAACAGAATTGGACCCGGAACTGACCCTTGGGGGACACCTTGTGTGAGCAAAGTAGTGGTGGATTTATGTTCCTTAATAGAGATATAATACTGTCGATCACTGATGTAGGATTCAAACCAAGAAAGAGCTGCACCAGAGATACCAATACTTGCAAGTTGGGACTGCAAGATATTATGGTTAACTGTATCAAATGCTGCACTTAAGAAGAACTAGGATAGTGGCCATCCCAGAATCTGCAGACATAAGTATGTCAGTGGTCACCTTAAGCAAAGCAGTTTCTGTACTATGTAGGGTTTTGAATCTAGATTGCAAGGGATTAAGCAGGTTATCAGAGTTTAAATAATCATCTAGTTGAGCAGCAACAACTTTCCAATCTCCAAGATCTTAGCAAGAAATGGTATATTAGAGATTGGGTGATAGAACTTTAGTTGTGATGAGTCTAAGCCAGGTTTTTTTTAAAAACAGGGGTTACAGCAGCAGTTTTTAATTCTTTAAAAGTAGGTTCTTTTTGTTTGACTAAGAACTACTGAGTGGGGCATATGGCAATAAACTTTGCTGAATGGCTGACGACAAGCACTGGTGCTTAACTTGGAAGATATGCAGAAGTGCTGAGAAATGAGAAGCAACTAGTGACAGAGAAATTGAACAGATGGAATTATTGTTATATAATATATTTACATTAAATACATTTCTGTATGTACCTCCATATTTCTGCATTGGAAAACCTGTTCAATAATTGACATACTTCTATCTAATATTGCTGGTGCCCAGGGTGAAGCTTGCCAGCACTCTTTATCGGAATAACATTACATAGTTGTTTTATTCTGTGAAACTGAAAGATAGATCTGCTAGCCAGATTTAATAATAAATTATAAACATCCCAAACGAGCTTGATGGGCCGAATGGCCTCCTCTCGTTTGTAAATTTCTTATGTTCTTATGTTCTTATGCTGCGGCCCATATAAATAAAATAATAGATTGACTGTCGGTCAGGTAAAATAAACTTGGCCATGTGGTGGTTAAGGTACAGTCAGAAGTAACAACTATTTTTCCTTACTTTGGTTATTAAGGTCTTATATGTAATCATTAAGGGAACTGGGAACTAAGGGATTATGCATACCTTTGTTGTAGCAAGTGGTTATTTGAGTTACTGGTACCTTTCAATCAGCTTGAACAGTCTGGCCATTGTACCTCTGCCATGAACAAGGTATTTTAGCCCAGAGAACCGCTGCCCACTGGATGTATTCTGTTTTCAGCCCATTCTCTGGAAACCGTAGGGATGGTTGTGTGTGGAAAATCCCAGTGTAGATCAGCAGTTTCTGAAATAATTATATCAACCTGTCTGGCACCAACAACCATACAACGTTCAGAGTCACTTAAAGTCCCCCATTTTGGTGTTTGATGTGAACATTAACTAAAGTTGTTGGTAAAAACACATGATCAGTAAGGTACCACTGAGGTACCCTGAGCAAGATACCGTCTTCAAGCACTTTTCCCCAGATACTGAATTAGCTGCCCCCTGCTATGTCACAATGTTACATATGGGTTAAATGCAGAGGTCACATTTCGTTGTTGTGCACTCTGTGCTGTGGTGTGTGAACAATGACCACTGATCACCAAATTCTAATTGTAAGTTTCTGACTTCTGTCTGTATGATTTTATAAACTGTGCTGCTGATATGTGATTGATAAAATTAATTATACATAGCAAAAAATAATTAGAAGTATTTAATTTAAAATAATGAAATACAAACACTATAACAATGTAAAGTACAAGATGTAAACTAAGAAAAAGTACGTGTCAATGCAAGTTTGGTCAAGAACTCTTTTTTATTGATATTAATAGTTTTCTGAAACCTAGTGAATCACTAAGCAATCAGCACAAATGTCTAATTTTCATACATGCACATTTTTTTGTTCAAATAAGAGAATAATGCAGTTTTTCCTCTAACAAAAAACAATAGAGTCTACATTAATGTTTCAGTATATACAAATTCCTTCCATTTTTTATTTCATCTAAAGCTGATTGGAAATTAAAAATGCAGTGTGTTACTGATCTTATTATCTGTACATGCAGCAATTATTGTACATATTTATTAATGATGATTATTACAAGAGCTACATATGCACTGTGCCAATAATGAAATATATCCATTAGGTGCTAATCATTCAATACAACAATAAGAAATTAGTTAAAATAGAGGAACATAAAAAATAATAAAAAATGAAATTTAAAAACCTCAATGGATGCCCCAATAGGACATCCCCACAGGCACAATTATTCTGCTGTGATGAAATGAAATGAAGCTGAGTAATGGGATGATGTACCATGCACTGTCACTCAATATCTGGTTTACCCAATCACTGTGTGTTTTGCCCTTTGGTCAGCCCTTTTTTTCTACTAGCTCCGGTTGATTGGCTGTGAATGGCAGGGCTCCACTGACATAATATGCTATGCCTAGCGACAGAAGGGCTATGACTAACATCAGCATCAGCACCCGCCAGAAGCCCAGGTCCTCCACAAAGTCATGCCAAGTAGTGTGGAAGCTGAAGAACAATCCTTTGCCACTGTGCTGGCTGGTATACAGAAGGGTGTGGCTCTCCATCAAACTGAGGAAACATGGAGTGGGGGGGGTGGGGGGGCTTTTTGACCATATAGCATCTTAAAATACCTCAAAGGCGGCTAATTCAGAAAAGATATACTCAACAATGCAAAATGTGGTCAAGAAAGTGCACTCCGAACCCCTGAGCACAGCGATCCCCTAGGCATGCCTCTCTCTCACCTGTCATTCTCAGGCAGCCCCGCAGGGTCCATCTTTAAGGCTCCTGCACAGTTGAAGCCCTTCAGCTCCCGTTCCTCCAGGTACTCCAGCAGAGAGAGGGAGTTCCGGTTCACCCCTCGCCTTTTTGCCAGCACCAAGGGCGTCGCTCCATTATGGTTACTGGCGAAAACATATATATATTGATATATTTTATTATTTTACACTAGGACTTCATAACATCACACTGCGATATCACATCCCCATATGTAAAATTTCTGCTAGTACAACTGAGATATTTATTTAAAAAAAATAGAGAGGAATTACCTGAAATAAACTATAGTCCCTTAGAACTTGTTAATATCTACCAATAGTGTTTAAATAACTTGGTGGTGTTGCCACAAGTTGTGTCAAGAGACACAAAGCAGTGCTGAGAAATGCGATGTGATTATTGTACATGCGTCCATCATGGGGACGACGCTGAACCATATCGTGCAGCCCTATTGTACAGAAATCCCAATATATTTCCTTTAACGCTAGTAACAAATGAGGTTAATTCCTTTAAAAAACCTTTTTTAAATACTCTAGAAAATGGGAAATACACTGGAATCACCCATATATGTCTGAACCTTATAAAACGCTACTCTTGTAATGAAATCTTTAAAGGTAGTAAAAGTGCACATTCAGTTCTACATTAGGAACTTCGGTCCATAGTTACCAAATGTCGGCCTTGAGGCCACTAGACACTAAGAAGCGTATGATGTCCACATGGCCACACAGGTGTAGTGCCGTGTTGCCCTGGTTGTCAGTGGCCTGCAGGTCGGCACCAAACTTGTGTAGGAGGCGACAGAGTCCCACACAGCCACGGGCAGCGGCTAGGTGAATGGCGGTGCGACCCCGGCTGTCTCGGACGTTCGGGTCACATCCGCTCTCCAGCAGGCGACTGGCACGATTCAGGTCACCGTCAGTGCACGCCAGTAGCAGGGGTGCTGTGGTCTGCGTCGAGTCGTTGATGAAGACATATGCCATGCCTTAGCATAAGACACCAACAGAGAAATTGTAATTTCAAAGAAGCGGTTTAGTACTGTGACCCTTTACTGGATAAGAGGGACAAAAGATGAATAAATACAGTTAAGCTGCATGTGACTACAAAAACTTTACTCTCAAGGACAACATTAAATGTTGTATTATTTTGCAAGCTAAGTCGTATAAGATGGAAAAATGCACAAACTGGGTGATGTTATCCATTACACCAATACTGCATACTGTACATATGAACAATGAAAACGGCATCGGTCAATGGTATACGGTATACATCATATACAGCAAATCGAAGCATCATAAAACGGTGCTTCGGGGGCGTGTAAAATGACGTAGTTAATCATCTTAGTGATACATACTTTAATACAATTTATTGCGCTGAATGCTTAAATAAGTCACGCAATTATCGCACAATGAATAGTGTGCAATAATGACACAACTGCAAGTTTACTGGAAACCATGGTAGAAGAACGGGAAGCAAGCAAGTTAGCTATCCAATACGATATAAATTATGATACGTTGATAACATTATAGTCACTACGTAAATGCTATAAATATTTTTAATACGCGGAAAATGTTTATTTTGTTATATATTGCCATTGTATCACACTAGGACGGTTTATGAATCTTTACCTTCTACTTGAACCAGGAATGCTCTTCGAAGGAGCAGAGAACTACGGACAACGAAGAGGTACGACAAATTTTGCTAGAAGAATACACTACAATATCCATAATTCCATGCAATGTTTTTGTCACTGGCAAACCTACGGACCGGGTTGCTATGCATTGCTGTAATTGTAGTTTATAGTCCTTCTAAGAGGCGCGTCAGCAACAGTTTTCAAACAACACTTCCCACAAGGCAGCGCGCTGTATTTGTGTCCTACGCTTTTAAACCCCGGTGACAGTCGGAGGATGGAGGCAGGTAGGATAAACTGAGGAAATATTATAATTAAAATTAGGTTTTATTTGCCCATGGATATAACTTTAGCAGATATCCGTAGTCACCAAGTGTCGGTATTTTCGGTGATTTACCCTGGGACACCAACCACCGAGTTTAAGGTCCGTCTGGAAAACTATATTCTTGAGTTGCAAGTTTTTGCATTGTTTCCTTTCCCGGCCCGTCAAACCAACGGCAGTAAAGCGACTGATTAACCCGGCACGACGAAACCGGCCACTAGCTACCGATCACACATGATAACAGACAAACTGTTGAATAATAATAGCATGCCTGTTGATCATTAGTTGGAGGTATATTAGCTTAACTGCTAATTACCTTTGGCAGCCCACTTGGGCGGCTAAGATGCGAGATTCGTCAATTACAGCGATGCAGCTCGTTGTAATTTCAAAACCTGTGGGGAACTTCCTGATGACTAGAAGTGAATATTTAAAACCTAAAATATGTGAAATAAATGTAAGGCCTCTTAAGTCATTTGATCTTTAATTAGTATTCACTTAAGTATACAGAAGCTTCAGTTGAACTAAGTTTAGCATTTGTTATAATCAGTGTGAGTACCCTACAGAAATAGAAAATAATATTTTGTTTTTCTTGACAGTGAAACGTAATACGAGACGGGAACGTCATCTCTTACATCTTTTACCAGGGTACAAAGTAGCATGTAAAGATAAACTAAAGTCTTACCGTTTCAGAGAATTTATTTTATTGCCGTAAAACCCAAAATATGTAGGAACCAACCCCACTGTACATGATTACATTAGTTTTCCTAACATTCATCTTTTGTACCTCTTCTAGTTTTAGCCAAGTATGAAAATCAGATCAATGTGTTCACTGAATTACTCGAAGATTTGCCTGACACAGATGAGCCTGTATGGATACTAGGCGAGCAGTACAGTATCAAAACAGGTATGTGGCTTGAAAACAGTTCTACACACGGGTGGGTGGCTGTGCATGCTTTATACATTACCCCACAAATTAGGGTATTAATAATACTGAATTGCTTGAATTACTGGCATCAGACTAGCAGTAAATGCAAGGCTGGATCAAATGGTAGATCCAGCTACAAGGTAATTTTAGTCAGCAGGCAAAAATAAGACTTGTGAATGTTAGTTTTTGTTTCTGATTTACATCCTTCACTAAAATGTTTTCACAGAAAAACCAGAACTGCTGTCAGACATCCGTTCACGGCTATGGTTTACTTACAGAAGAAAATTCTCCCCCATCGGTAAGTATTGGGCCAGGGTGCTGACAAGCAGGTACTGCTGTAACGTGTGTGACATAACGTCTGAGGATGTACATACATTAATGCTCAGTCATATTCCTTAGCGAGAGAGTTTTTCCTATATAAGCAGATAAGTTTTTCCTGAGTTTTGGTAACCACTGGAAATTTGTTGTGAAGCACTTGGTTGTCACAATATTAACATTATTCTTAGTGCTAAAAGAGCAAGGCTTCTCCTGTAATGCTGAGCAGAAAACATTTTTTGGCCACCGGTCCAGTTAATTGGTCTGTGTTTATATTTAACTGAAATTGCCCAGATGTCGCATTGTGTTGGGTGACGCTGTTGGGTGACGCTCATTAAGTGTGACGCTGTGTCCTCCAGGTGGAACGGGCCCCTCGTCAGATGCTGGGTGGGGATGTATGCTTCGCTGCGGGCAGATGCTTCTGGCCCAGGCCTTGGTCTGCTGGCACCTGGGCAGAGGTGAGCGCTGGTCTGTGTCAGTGAAAAATGCATCCTCTTCTAAGAAATGTAATGAAAGGACAGAGAAGGAATGCAATGGAGTTCCTGTATTTCTTCTTTAGGAAACACACTTCAGAGAAGGGATATTATTGTTGATAGGAAATACTTAGAAGACTATGTTCTGGCTGAGATACATGCGGCAAAGTCAATACAGCATGATAATCATTTTATCTCTTTCTCTCTCTTTTTTTAATAATCATTGGAAGCCAAAATCATCATTGTAATTAGTAAGTTAAATTTGAATAATTGCCCAGCCCTACTGTCTAGTTCATATTCTGTCCTGGATTAAAAAATCAGGTGTACAGCGCAAACAGTGATACTGAAAAATTCAGCGATTGGGTGAAACAAGGTTAAGCCCCCTGACTGGGAACGAGGTTCCTGACACCCGTTTTGCCTCTTCACAGACTGGCGCTGGGACAAGGACTGCAGCCCCCCCCGGGAGTACCAGCAAATCCTGCATTGCTTCCTGGATAAAAAGAATAGCTGCTACTCTATTCACCAGATGGGTGCGTGATGAAGCTCCTTTGTACTGAGCACCGGCGTGTGAACTTTGACGGTGCCAGGGAAGAGCTTGCCTTGATTGTGTGATGCGTAATATTAAGGCCAAATGTGTTTCAGTAAAATCCCGATGCGTCTGTGCGTTGTGTGGGCGTCTGTCAGTTTGACGGACCTCTTAATGATCGCGGTTCTTTCCGTCTCCATACAGCTCAGATGGGAGTGGGGGAGGGCAAGATGATTGGAGAATGGTACGGCCCCAACACTGTTGCACAAGTGCTCAAGTAAGCATCGTCTTCAGATGCATTTGAATCTGGCTGTGATTGAGGGGACGGGGAGGTGGGATGGCTTGGTGTCACTCCCTATGTCCCGGGTGGCTGGTTTTCCGCTCACCGATGCCGTCCTTCCTCTTCTTGCCCCTAAGGAAGCTGGCACTGTTTGACGACTGGAACTCATTAGCTGTGTATGTGTCAATGGACAACACAGTGGTGATCGAGGATATCAGTGAGTCTCCCTCCTTTCTTAATTTTGCTCTTTAGCTGTTGGTGTTATTTTAAAACGGCAGTACGACATTTTTGGCCAGTTGGATCAGTGGTATGGTATTATTATATTACAGCAGGGAGTCACGTGACTGCTTGTCATGTGACTCCCAGGGCTTAGAGTTGTGACTGTCGCACATGTTCAGGACATCACAGCTGACACCTGCACATTCGGTTCATTATCAGAACGTGTTATTAACATTAGCAAATGTGACTCTGGAAAGACTCTACATCCCTCCCTTGTTCCCCAGAGAAGCTGTGCCAGCAGACAGGCCGGGGCACACTCAGGCCCGGCGCAGGTGGTTGGGGACAACTGCCAGACAGGGGAAACTTGTTGGAGCAGGGCTGTTCCCAGCTGCAGGGTATTGCTGTGGAGTCCTGCCTACACACATGTCCTGAATGGCGGCCTCTGTTGCTGATCATACCTCTGCGAATGGGAATCAACCACATAAACCCTGTGTATATCCAGGCCCTCAAGGTACAGTACATGTAATTATTCTACCGGTTAGTAACATAACAGTTTGAAAATTAAATAGCAGAGTGCAAAACCTACAGAGATACACATTTGGTTATTTGTTTTCTTGGGGCTGGAATAGAGCATAAGGCAGCATGCATATAAGTTTGGGTGACTATCAAGTTCAGGGGATGGCTGAAGCAGCAGCTAACTGGGGTTTTAAGAAGGAGATAAAGCCAGAGAAGCCGGCAAGTGTGATCTGATGGAGCGTATCGAGCCTGAGAAGCTGCTGACTAGGATCTGATGGAGTGGATCGAGCCCGAAAAGCCACCAACTGGGATCTGATGGAGCAGATCGAGCCTGAGAAGCCACTTACTGGGACCTGATAGAGCAGATCGAACTGGAGAAGCCATCGACTGGGATCTGACACGGCGGATCGAGCCTGAGAAGCCACAGACTGGGATCTAACTGAGCAGGTCGAGCCTGAGAAGCCGTCGACTGGGATGTGACATCGGATTGAGCCTGAGAAGCCGCTGAATGGGATCTGACGGAGCGGATTGAGTCTGAGAAGCCGCTGACTGGGATCTGACGGAGTGGATTGAGCCAGAGAAGACACTGAATGGGATCTGATGGAGCGGATGAAGCCTGGAAAGCTGCGGAATGGGATCTGACGGAGCAGATTGAGCCTGAGAAGCCGCCCAACTGGGATCTGACAGAGTGAATCAAGCCTGAGAAGACGCCGAGTGGGATCTGACGGAGCGGATCGAGCCTGAGAAGCTGCCGCCTGGGATCTGACGGAGCGGATCGAGCCTGAGAAGCCGCCGACTGGGATCTGATGGAGCGTATTGAGCCTGGGAAGCTGCTGACTAGGATCTGATGGAGTGGATCGAGCCCGAAAAGCCACCAACTGGGATCTGATGGAGTGGATCGAGCCCGAAAAGCCACCAACTGGGACCTGATAGAGCAGATCGAACTGGAGAAGCCATTGACTGGGATCTGACACAGCGGATCGAGCCTGAGAAGCCATAGACTGGGATCTAACTGAGCAGGTCGAGCCTGAGAAGCCGTCGACTGGGATGTGACAGCGGATTGAGCCTGAGAAGCCGCTGAATGGGATCTGACGGAGCGGATTGAGTCTGAGAAGCCGCTGACTGGGATCTGACGGAGTGGATTGAGCCAGAGAAGACACTGAATGGGATCTGATGGAGCGGATGAAGCCTGGAAAGCTGCGGAATGGGATCTGACGGAGCAGATTGAGCCTGAGAAGCCGCCCAACTGGGATCTGACAGAGTGAATCAAGCCTGAGAAGACGCCGAGTGGGATCTGACGGAGCGGATCGAGCCTGAGAAGCTGCCGCCTGGGATCTGACGGAGCGGATCGAGCCTGAGAAGCCGCCGACTGGGATCTGATGGAGCGTATTGAGCCTGGGAAGCTGCTGACTAGGATCTGATGGAGTGGATCGAGCCCGAAAAGCCACCAACTGGGATCTGATGGAGTGGATCGAGCCCGAAAAGCCACCAACTGGGACCTGATAGAGCAGATCGAACTGGAGAAGCCATTGACTGGGATCTGACACAGCGGATCGAGCCTGAGAAGCCATAGACTGGGATCTAACTGAGCAGGTCGAG
Source organism: Brevimyrus niger (assembly GCA_015164015.2). Taxonomy (NCBI): domain Eukaryota; kingdom Metazoa; phylum Chordata; class Actinopteri; order Osteoglossiformes; family Mormyridae; genus Brevimyrus; species Brevimyrus niger. The sequence continues at coordinate 209,073 of JAABNY020000114.1, read as the reverse complement.
CCTGAGAAGCCGTCGACTGGGATGTGACAGCGGATTGAGCCTGAGAAGCCGCTGACTGGGATCTGACGGAGCGGATCGAGTCTGTGAAGCCGCTGACTGGGATCTGACAGAGCGGATCGAGTCTGAGAAGATGCTGACTGGGATCTGACGGAGCGGATTGAGCCAGAGAAGACACTGAATGGGATTTGATGGAGCGGATCAAGCCCGAAAAGCTGCGGAATGGGATCTGACGGAGCAGATTGAGCCTGAGAAGCCGCCGACTGGGATCTGACGGAGTGGATCGAGCCTGAGAAGACGCCGACTGGGATCTGATGGAGGGGATCGAGCCTGAGAAGCCGCCGACTGGGATCTGATGGAGCGGATCGAGTCTGAGAAGCTGTCGCCTGGGATCTGATGGAGCAGGAGGCGTCTTATTCTTTGCAAACACATTCATTACAGTTGTAATGTGATTACAGAGATTTGGATAACGGGTGCAAAATTTGTCTGAACACCAGCTTTTCAATACTTTACAGATAATTGCTTAGTCCTTGATTTTATGTGCAATTTAGTAGTACTACTAAAACATCAATTAATGAGACTGAGTGTGATGCCCAAAAGTTATTAGTCCGTATAAATGCAGTGTATCCTTATATTTATTAAATTTGGTTAGCAGAACACACCACATACTATTATTTTTGTGAATCATGGAAACAATGTATAAGCACTGAAGTGTCAGTGAAGTAAGGGACAGCTCAGCAGCAACATCATCTTTAAAAAGAGGAGATATTTGAAGAGAAAAATAAATTTTTGGATAAACAAGGTAAAAAGACAGTGGTGTGGTGGAACTTTTTGCAGTTTAAAGTCTAATGCATTTATTAAACAAGGATCTGTTGAATATATTCAGATTTACAGAAACACAGATTTATAGTTTGGGGTATCACAATATATAGGGGCAATATATACGTCATAATATATAGGGGCAAGGCCCTTAACCCCCAGCTCCCTGGGCACCCCAACAGGTGGCTGCCCTTCGTGGACAGCTTGCTCTAAAAAGAGCAAGTTGAGGGAGGCGTAAAAAAGAATTTCCCCATGGGGATTCAATTATTATATGTCTTTTGTGGCTATTTTATGCATAGTACTAATCATTTTACCAAATTGTGGCCGTAAAGAAATGTCTGTATAGTACTGAAAACCCATTGTCTGGACAGATGTTTATACCCGTTATCTAAAACCCTGGTGATTGCTGCACATGTGCACAAATCAGGATTATATCACAAGAGCCCTAGTATGAAGAGATTCTGTTTTTGTCTATTAAAATCAGAAAATGAATGACTGAGGCGTCTTTCAGGAGTGCTTCCGGATGCCACAGTCTCTAGGGGTGCTGGGAGGAAAGCCGAACCTTGCATACTACTTCATTGGATTCACAGGTGAGCTCAATGGCGCTTTCAACAGCTCTGTGAACCTGAGTGTCTCCACGTCAGCTCATTCATCCCCCTCTCCCAGGAGATGAGTTGATATACCTGGACCCCCACACCACGCAGGCAGCCGTGGATCCCGAGGCTGGTGGACCTGTGGATGACCAGAGCTACCACTGCCAGAGGAGCCCACACCGCATGAAGGCTATGAACCTGGACCCCTCGGTGGCACTGGTGAGACGTTCGGGGTGTCGCCAAGGCAGAGGCCTTTATCTGTTTAGGATATAATGGGTGTAGGCTAATAGCATCTCAAAACTGAAATAGAATTTTACCCACGTAAACCAATTTTTTGGGAGTGTCTTGAGGCTGATCTGGGCCTGAGCTGTTTGTGTGTACTGCTCACGAAGAGAGAGGACTGACTAGGAAATTTACTGAAGTTCTATGATAGCTATTTTTAGCAGAAAATTGGCATTTTTTCCCCCAGAGACACTTTTTTTGTTTTGTTGTCAATGTACAGATAACAATTAAAACCCAATCCACAGAAATAAGATATTAATATAATACTTTGAATATTGGGTTAATTTTAATGTCTCACCCTCCTAGGGATTTTTCTGTAAAACTGAAGTGGACTTTGACAGCTGGTGTGGTTTGGTTCAACAGGTAGGAAGTTTGACACGTGTAATTTTTAGATAAATTACAGATTAGCAAAATCACAGAACTGAATTTTGCATTATCTGGAAAGTACTAGTTATTGGAAAAGCACAGATGATTACATTACATTACGACAGTTTATCCACATTTCCCTGCTTTGGTAGGAGATCTTGAAGAAAAGTCATCTACGAATGTTTGAGCTGGTGGAGAAGCACCCACCCCACTGGCCGCCCTTTGTCCCTCCCACCAAACCTGATGTCCAGACCACAGGAGCAGGTTGGTCCTATAACGCCATGCATTTCCCTTTAAAACTGTTAGTCTAGTGTTGCTCCACAGTGAGATCAAATTAACTAAATTGTTTCCTTAAATTTTGGTGGTTTCCTAGCAACACCAGTGACTGGTTAATGAAGACAGACTCTTAAATTTATCCTTTGCTTAATATGTTGTTTTCAAACCTTTACAGTTCTTTAACACCATCTGAGTCCCGCTGACTGTCAAGCTCATGACTAATCACATATAGTCGCCATCCAGTTAAAACTATATGTCCACTGTTTCATGGTTGTGACTTCTTACTATCTATGGGATACACCCATTCTTGTATTCAGTGGTCGCATTTGACATGGAATTAACCACTGAAATGATGTATGAAGTTATGTAATTATTATTTGTTCTAGTTAACATTTATACTCATGATGTTAGGGGTGTAAGAGTACACAAAATAGATGGTTTGGTACAAACATTGGTTTTTGGTTAATAGTTTGGTACAATTTCGTTACAGCAGGGATCAATAGAATCAAATTTGTTTTGGAATTGTTTATTAGTAAAGCCACCATCAAACACATTTAGGAACAAATTTAAACCAAAGGCAATGTCAACATGTTTAGATAATATCTAAGAGAATCTTATTTACACATTGTAAAAATGAGTATGTATTTTTTAAATAACATTATAATAATTATGAACTAAATCCTGTCTAAATCTGGACAGTCTTGGTCTTAACAACTAATCTGTCTAGTGCTGGTGTAATTTATTGTTCTCAAACCACCAATCATGACTGACTGTAGCCAGCATTACCCGTAACTGCCACAATTAGCATAGTGTGTTCTGTTTTGAATATGTACTTGTGAATCTAGGCCAAACATGTCTCATTACGTTGTTTTAGGTTTATTTTATAAAGTCGTTTGAGAAAATGTTACTCACTCCTGAAATAAGATTTTTGGAGATACACATTATCGTACCGTGATAATATGATGATGGTGGAGTACAGTACAAATCAAAATGCCAAAGGTCTTTTTAAAAAGAAACACATCCTGTTTTTTTATGTTTCTAACAGAGTTCATCGACTCCACTGACAAGCTGTTTGAATCAGAGGAGGAGTTTGAGATTCTTAATGTCTGAAGAGCTTCCATGCCTGACCCGGCAAAGGTCAACGCCGACGGTGATTTGGCCCCTCCGGTCCAGGCGTGGCTTGGAGCTGTTTGTTGAGCTATAAAAGTGCCTCAGATTACACAGAGACCAAGCACAAAACTGATTACCAGCCTGCAAAAAAGTCAATCAGCATAAGCATGGATTCAACAAGGAGGATTGGCCGGGGGGG
>JAABNY020000114.1:185358-205331 GCA_015164015.2 Brevimyrus niger | reverse complement strand
GAACCACGACACGCTCAAGAGGCACGGCTGCACCAACACAGAGCAATGACCGCGCCACACGGAGCGGCCTGCGAAGCGGGGGCGCCAGGGGGCGGAGGGGGGCGGGGCAGGGCACCGCCGGGCTCAAGCAAAGTCCTTTCACTGTGGTACACAGACAAAGCCAAGGATTACAGTAGCACCTATTCAAAAGAGAGTCTTTTTAAAGGCCTCTAAGAAATTTAAGACTTTTAGTGTATGACCTGTGGTAGAGAGACTGTTCTGTACATTACCTGCTTCAGCCTGGGGAGGGTCTGGATGAAGACAGGAGTGGAGATCATATCTTTGGAGAAGTCATCACCTCAAAACATACACTACCTCCTGTTGCCAGGAGACCAATATGCAGATGTTTCAGTGTTAAAAAAGAACTTGTATATTGAAGTGCCTCATTTTAAAATATTTATATGTTCCTGAATTTGGTAGGTTAGGGGGTTCCTCTAGTTAAGGGATGGGTAACACCATATATACCCCACCCTTCTGTAAATATGCTAGTCAATAAAAATATTTAGAAACCAGATTGGTTACTTCTGGGCAAATGTCACTTAATGACCATGACAGTGAAATTTTTAACCTTCGCTACATATTATTCTAGAATGACCCCAAGGTGGTTTGGATTTATGAACACTAACAACTACTTGTGGGAAAATTTACTATCCCGTCCGCTCATAGGATATCAAAGCAGACATTTTCCTACATTTAAATATCCGAGTAATATTTAAATACATGTTGAAATTTGGAACCATCCTTGCAGCACAGCTTTTCACCAGTTGGGGGTGCTGTACTTGCATCATGTACCACAGGAACATGTATGTCACTATTAATAAAGCTTCTTGTGGCAAAACTATTTAGAAAAAAATCTAATCAGGTACATAAAGAAGGAAACATTTCTCATATTGAAATTAGCATTTATTTTTATATGTCATGGAACTGTACACTGGCATGATTAAAAAAAACACAATTATATATAAACATATCAACTGAATTAAAATAAAGCATGTGTTCAGCAAAGGCATGTTAATGACATTAAAAACAATAACAAGTATGATCTGTTTTTTCCATCAACGAGTTTACAGAGGTGCTGCCCTTGGAATCTGCTGCATGCCGTCTGGCTGTATTGTAAACAAGGGGATGCGGTTTAGTAAATAACACACAATAAAAGGCATTTAACGGAAGGAGAAAGGGGCAGTGTGCTCAACAGAGACCAGTAAGGGGCTGCTCCACGACGGACACCACAGTGGTCACGCGTACTGTGGCTTAGTTCCACGGAATGCGGGAACAATGGATCCTACTGATGGATCACGAGAAGAAAGCAGGGGTCTGTATTTTGGAAGTGTCTTAATATACAGTGTGGTCTGCGTTGGTCCAGCTTTGTGAGAAAGAAAGACTTGGTATTTATTGTTGAAGGCGATTCAGGCCGAGCGCTGGATGTTTACATCTATATCCCTAGAACTAGAAACCTGGAGTGTTACAGAATGAACTAAAAGGCTGGCAGCAACTCAGGGCTTTTTATTATGTGGAGGACGAAGCGTGACCCTGCCAAGCTGCCCGGCTGTAAGACATGAAGGGGGGTGGGCAAAGACCACCTTTGTTACAGTTTATAGTTTACAAAGTGCTGGTTTCTTGTAGTATAACCAATAACCAATGTCTCAGGAAAACACTCATATTGACCAATTTAATGGCTGTTTCAGTGGGATAAGAAAAAATACTTTGGCTTCAGTTCAGTCGATACATATTTTGCCAGGCAATAAATCAAAACGTTGTATAATATCCATTTAAATTACAAATGTATAAAAAAGATAAAACAATTCAGTGCTTGTTCAAGAATGCTCTAGTGTCCTTAGCGAAGTAGCCCTGGGTAACTGAAAGATGGCAGACTATGAGAAACAGAAGCATGTAGAATCACTAACGGTAAGACCTACAGTAGATCAGAAGCAGCACACTGAGGCCTGGCTACGATGGTCTTAAGCGCAGCAAGGTGACCATGCTCTGGATGTTGTAGCGGAAGGGCCTAAATGCTCACTCGTGTTCCTTGTCTTCTGCTGAATGTCCAATATGATTCCTCAGCTCCTCTGCCTTCTTGTGGCCATGGTTACAATATCTTCATGCAGACCTGACAGCGACTGACATGCCTGAGAAGCTGTTCAGCCTTCAGGGTTTCCTGGGCCGGGGCCTCGACGAACTGCATCTCTGGTTTGATAGTCGTCAGCCAGAAACTGTACTTGTTGGCAAAATAGTGACAGGTACCGCGAGCGCCACTGCACTCAATGAAGGGCGTGGCACGGAAGTCCTCCAGGCAGGATCCTGGGGAGACCAGGGACTGACCACCACCCTCTGCTCCTGCTGCTGTGTGCTGAAAACAGAAATTTAAAGATCAAAGTGATGCGCTACATCATTGTTTCCTAATTCGGCTTTTGGGGACCCCCGGACAGTCCACATTTTTGTTCGCTCCCAGTGTAGGGAGCAGAAATATGGACTAGCAGGGAGCTGGGAAGGAGCAAAACCTGGACTGTCTGGGGGTCCCATTGGACCAGGTTGGGAATCATTGCGCTATTCTTAACCGTGCTGGAATCACTGTGCTTGAATCTATTGATCACGTTCGCTGATATATCCCATAATTATTTGTTAAAACAAGAAAGAACTGCACTCAAAAACTCAAAGCACAATGTTGCATTCACAAAAAAGGGAAAACAGAGGAATATGAATATACTGATGACTTCATTTCAATGAACAGAAGCTTTTTCGTTTTTCAGATTTTTGGGAATTTTTTGCAGGTTATCTTCAGGATCTTCAAAGCTAGGAACGCTACAATAGCGTGATGACAACCCCCGCACCACCACTGTCAAGCATCTCACCATGAGGAAGGAGTAGCCGATCCAGAGGCTTCTCCAGCCCTGGGGGCAGGGTGGGATGCTGTGGTCCTGGCTGTGGACAGCCACAGCCTGGGAGGGGGCTTCACACACAGAGCAGCGGCTGATGTACTTGGGGATCTGCCCGTCCGACACAGGCATCATGGGGATGGGTGCCGCTGTGGACAGCCAGTAGGACTTGTCGTTGCGGCTGGCGAAGTGGCAAACCTCGTGGATGTTGCAGTAGATGAAAGGGATGGTGCTGAAGTGGGGCAGGCAGGACCCAGCCAGGCCTGGTGATGGCGGAACCAGAGGCGGGTGAAGGGTTTTCAAGGGACAGTTTGACTATGCAGACCACTAGATTTTTGTACTTACAGGTTAATAGAGTTTCATTCATTCATTAACTCCTCAACTCATCATCCTAAGCTCACTTCCTTTGTGCAACCATTCAAGGGTCCAAAACAGATCTCGGAAATTACGGTCGAAAGGCAGGGAATAACCCAACCCAACGTAGGGCAAAGAATCACATACACCATTCACACATATGGACAATTTGGGTAATTCTAAATCACCATGATTTTGGACTGGGGGGGGGTCAGAAAACCCGGAGGAAACCACAAGATGACCACAGGAAGAACATGCAAACTCCACAGACGTGGAGCCGGTAAAGCAACCATGATCTCCAAGGCAAGTTTCACTTCATACCTTTATAGACATTTTGCTGTAGTACGGGTCATGAAAAACAAAAAACAGAAGACTGGTTGGTGGGAATGTCCTCCACGCTATGATGACGCGCTCAGCATACTAACCGAGGTCCTGGTTGTGGGCCTTCTCCTGGCCCTCCACATAGAGCAGGCTGTAGCCCTCCCACAGCCGGCTCATGCCCTGGGGGCATGGCGGAACCTGGCTGTTCTGGCTGTGCTTCACCAGCGTGTAGCCGACATTGCTGCTGCGTGACAAAATACCGGGGGGGCCAGGGAGGCCCTGTTTGCCAGGGGGGCCTGAAAGAGAGAGCAGAGGTTGGCACAGCAAAGGGGGGAGGGATCAGAAGTGAAAAGTTCAGGTCTAGAAAGTACAAATTCAGATCAAAATTTTGTTTCAACTAAGCAGTTAATTATAAAGAGTCAAAACTGCTTAGTTGAAACAAAACCTTGGCCTGGACTTGTACTTTCCGGACCTGAACTTTCCACCTCTGGGGGGGGTGGGGGGATTAAAAGCCTGGCAGAAGTTCAGGGAAAAGTGGACACAGACACACAGTGACATCAAAGGCACAGATCAAAGGTATGTCTGGTCTGATGGGCTCTTAGTGTTTGGTCATTTCAAGGGTCATGGTATATATAACAAATGATAGAGAAGGTACTGCCTGTGTTTCAGAGTCTGGTTCTGGCTCTTTACCTTGCTCCCCAATCTGTCCTGGAAAACCAGGTATGCCAAGGTCTCCCCTGGGCCCTGGTAGGCCTTCTGGCCCAATGGGTCCTGGCTTGCCTTGGAGACCGCTTCTGCCTTTCGGGCCTGTGCACATGATAAGCCACTTAGTATGTCACTACACAGTACTCACCACATTTTAGTCATAAAAAATGGCAAGGTTGACAAGAATAAGATCAAATGCCTGAATGTACCAGTTTGGTGATAAATGGCAGTGATTAATTCAGGACAGAAGTTGGGTATTCATTAAAATTTCAACACATTATAATTGTAATAATTCTAAATTGACCAGGTTAAATTGTGGATAATACTTGCTATTTATCATCCTGCGAGATTAAGATCCATGTCTCACACTTAAACATGGAGCAGGCTTTCCAACGAATGCTGTGGCCCTACAGTTTGGTTTGCGACCGAAAATTTTGTAAAAAAATAAATAAATGCATTGGTTTGCGTAAAAAATTTGGTCTAAGGACAGATTCTTTTTTATGCAAGCATAGCACCAGCACGCCCCGCGTGAAATTGTAAGTAGAAGGACCACAAGAGGCACCCAATGAGTACCAAACCAAAATACACAGATGAGAAACACAAGATTGCAGATGCCAAACTGCGCGATGCACATTGGACGATTTACATATGCTAAATACACGTGAGGATCCGGGTACACACAAAACATTGGCAAACACACACACAACAATAGGAAAATACAACCATTAACATTAATAACAACAATGACAATACAAGGGCTATAAGGACCGTTAATAAAAAGCGTGATTTCCACAGCAAGCAAGTCTCCATGTCTCCCTCTGCTCCTGTGATGCCTTGGTCCACCCCTTCACCACACTGTATTGTGTTTTTCTTTAAAGTCTTTACTATAAAAGCCAGAAAATTAATTAATAAAAAATATTATTTAGTCGGCTTGTGAACAAATTAATCAAATATCAATGATTTATTATGGGAAAAATTGCCTTGGTTTGCGACCACTTTCCTGGAACTGATTGTGTTTGCGAAGCGCAGGCACCACTGTATTATGTCATCTTATGTTCTACACTATTCATTAGCAAACTCTGTTTCCATTGCAGTTTTGGGAATTACTTATTATTCACCACAAAAGCCACCATAAGGAAACGTAAAAATCTGCAGCGGCCAGAAACTCCATCTCACCTACTGGACCTGGCAGGCCCGGTTGTCCAGGACGGCCCATCTGCCCTCTTTCACCTGGGGGGCCTGCTGGCCCTTTAGGCAGGTCGATATGCATGTAAGGAGGAGGTATCCCGGGGGGGCCCTTTGTGCCAGGGCGGCCTGTGCAACAGAAAGCAGCGGTCAGTAAAAAGGCTACAGCCTTGGTAGAGTTTAGTCCCCCAAGAGGGAAACTAGTGTACAAAAAGTCAATTTATGTACCTTAAAGGGTACATTTACCCTTGGGTAGTGTAAATGTACCCCAAAATGCTAGGGTACATTTGGCAGACCCTTGAGTCCCCAGTGACAAATAATTGTACCCTCAAAGGTACAAACTGGCAATTTTTTCACCTTTACAGTGCATGTGATATGGAGAAATGCTGTCCTCTGCAAATTCATAACAAAAGACATCACCACCTTTCTGCCCTTTTTGTCCTTTGGCCCCAGAGTAGCCGGGGTCTCCAGGATGGCCCTCTGGTCCTGGGCGGCCACTAAACCCACGGTCTCCTCTCTCACCTAAAGCACACAGAATCAGAGTAGCGTGAACCCCAAAAAAAACATGAAAACTGATTAAATGCTAAGAAAGTGATCAGATTCTCACTCTTCTAAAACCAACATGTGCATATCCACATATACGACATAACTGTTAAGTTAACCTTAATGATTTCAAATCAAATTCGCGATTTGAAACAACGCAATGGCAGTGATTTATGACATACATTATACAGCATGTCGGACCCAGGGTTTAAAACTGTAAGAATAGTTTTCTAAATGCATACCGTGCTCCCCATGTGACAGTTGTTCTCACCAATCACAAGCGCCATGCTCCTTATGTGACAGTTATGTTTACCAATCAGAAGTGGCCCGGGGCAGCGGAGTACACGGCCACAAACAGCAAACACGTGAAACCCGAAGAAAATGTTACATTCGCGGTGTGGAAGAAATACTGATTCCGCTACAGAGCTATAAGTAAATTGCCTTCCTTTTTCATGGTCCGAGATGGTTTCAGAAAGGTCCTATTATCAATAAAATCGACAACCTCCTTTTAAACACCAGCTGGGATATACTTCAGCGTATCACACCTTTTGTCTGTCTCTGACCCTTATAAATGCCGTAAAATCCATAATACTGTCGTGTTTATGTCATAAGTTTTTGTGCTCATTGATTTAAGTATTGATTTCCATAGATTAATCTTGTGAAATTAATCTTAATACCACAACAGTAATAAAATGAAAGCCTTGCTTTAACACAAATACTAAAAGAACAGATCGCTATAGTCGTTATTATAGTTGTGTATGGGCATGGTCTTATTATTTAAAAGATATATAAAAAAAAGTGACGCATATAATGTTTTCTCCTTAGTTTTATATTTGTCTGAGCAACAAGGCAAAGGAATAATAAGCCGCTTCAATCGAATCTTTGGTCAGCTACTTCGAGTGAGGCTTTCTGTTTGAGACGGGTCTGCACATACATTTATGTTTATGTAAGTTTTATTACCGTGAAAATAGTCTGTAGGGTTTCCAAACTGTGTTTTGATGCGTCTAAGTTCATAATGTAACAGTGTGCTGCTGTAACAGTAACAGTTTCAACCCTGAACACATACATTTTTTGATTCCCCTGAACTGATTTGTATAAAAAAAAAACTTAAATGGTTGTTAAAAAGCGAATACGTAGACCAACATGACCACCAATAAACTAAGTCTATTTATTTAACATTTTATAAAATGCATACTACGTTTGTAAATATTCCAGCTTTACATTTATAGGACAGAACTGCCACTCTGTTATGAACATTTTGAGTGTTAGATTTGTTGCTGTTATTAACACTAATAACAGTGTAGTGCAAACAAAACGGCTGCCTACACCGAAGTATTCTTGCTTGTTCACTGGCGTGGAAAAAGGTGGTTCTAGAGTTAAGGAGGTAATCAGAGTTACCCTTAAGATCATTATTTTTTTTCTTTTTGCTGCATTTATTCATTATTACACTATTTAACTTAACACACCACATCTTTAAATTCTCATCCTTGCATTAGAATATTGACCAGTTAATATTCTGATGGTATCTCATGTGGTAATGCTGCGTCATACGTTTTAAATTTACCACACACTGAATATTCAACTGAAGTTTGACATAAAAAACTATATCACAAATCAATTCGTAATCACAATGTCTGTCAGAAAAAATGTGATTAGATATTTTCCCCAAATCGTTCAGCCCTACTGCCAAGCAATAGTAAGTTTATCACTTCTCACCCTTGAGTCCCTGATCACCATACCGTCCGGGAGATCCATTTGGGCCAGGATCCCCGCGGGGGCCCAGTACTCCAGGAAAGCCAGGGAATCCTGGATCTCCCCTGTCACCTTGTGCTGTACCTGAACCTGGAGGGCCTGGTGGGCCAGGGGGACCCCGAAAACCTGGAAAGAGGGAAAAGCCTGGCTATTATGGATGGGAGGGAAAGAAGCTGAAGGAGGAAAGGCCCAATTTAAAAACAGGGTTACTTTCTGTTCCCCTTATCCTCCTGAGAATAAGAAGTTAATGTCATGCACCTGGTTCCCCATCTAATCCCGGTAAGCCTGCGCTTCCAGGAAGACCTGGGATGCTGGAGAATGGTGTGGTCCCTGGTAGACCAAGGCGACCAGGAAGTCCAGGCTCACCAGGAACACCTGAGAAAAAAAAATTAACATCCAATTATAAATCATGCTTTGCTGAGAAATTCGCAATACATGCGAGTGAATATTAGGTAATTTTAGGCATTCCATCCTCCACAGTTACCTGGCTCTCCTTTGACACCTTGCTCTCCTGGCAGGCCTAGTGCTCCAAACCCAGGAGAACCTCTATCCCCCTTCTGGCCAGGAAAACCTTGGGAGCCTGGCCGGCCCTCGAGGTCCAGACCTGACACGGAGAGGTTTATTTAGCTGTAGCAGGTCAATACACTTACACAGACACAGCCAATCCTGAATCCCAATAGGCTTACAAATGGGGGAAGGAGCAGTCACTCACCTGGGGTTCCTGTCGGCCCCTTTGGCCCCCCAAGTCCATTCAGACCATCAAGTCCAGGAGGTCCAGGAAATCCTTTCCAAGGGAAAGAATATATACATATCCATAGACTATATTTAATTAACTTTTTTTTCCTACATAATTCAACATTTAAAGTGGCAGTCCAGACCTTTCTGGCCCTGTGCTCCTGAAGCTCCCAGAGAACCAGCAGGGCCTCCTAGCCCTGGACGCCCCTGAGGACCTGGGAGACCCTGACTACCAGGAAACCCTGGGGCTCCTGCAGGTCATTCAAGCCGGAAGAACAAAATGCCATTAATGCAGACACGTCGCCCTCAAACTGTGCCTTTCATGTGCACATGACTGGAAAATAGAGTAGAAATGTACTTGCACACATCTAGCATAGCAGACATTAAGGAACAAAAAAAGCAGGCAAAACTCCAAGTAGCAAAACAATTATGCATACACACCACCCCATCAGAACAATCTGTTCAGACACAAGACATCAATGCCTTATAGCACTGGGGCCTAACCACGTACCCAACGGCCCTGGCTGGCCTGGATCTCCTGGGACACCCTTTTGTCCGCTGAAGCCAGAGGCTCCAGGGCGACCATCGTCTCCTGCTATACCCACAGCACCTTGAATCCCTGCAGGACACACAACAGAGACCACACATCTGAACTAATGCCACTATTTCTAGCTGCTTTCATTGAATATGTAGCAACTTTCATGTGTATGAATGAACCATTGTCACCTGGCCACGTCCCTCCCCCCTTTTATGGCGCTGATGAGGACGTATCCGGATCACGTTTCACTGTTACGCTGTTGAACAATTTACCATGCGAATGTTATCTGAATACGCGCTAATGCGGCTATTTAGAATGTGAATAGCGATCTTCAGGTGAAAGTGGTACTACACGCCCCCGATGCAGGTAAAGCAAAGAAAGGTGTCATGGTTTACTTTTTGCTGACTGAAAGTAATTTTAAAAACTTTAATACTTCCGAAAATTAACGTTTTGAAGAGCAATTTCAGATTAAGTAAGCATTTTTTTATGATTCTACATAAAGATTTCAGCAAGATGTAAACTGAGATAGACGCGAAAAATATGCTGCATCGCTGATAATGCACTCGACCCCAGAAGTTTAAGTGGCCACGTGACGCTTTTCTAAAAAACACCTTAGTAGCTGTACTTATTTTTGTTATTCAGGAGCGTCGGCGTTCAATGTTACATGATGAAGATAAGTTTTTTTTTTTACGTATATAACATTATAACAACCAAATTTTATGTTAGTCAGGCCATATATACGAAAATGCATTCTGTACCGGCAGTACTGTGTCTAAAGCTAGATGTTTAGCAGAAAAACATGGATGCCTGACCTTAAAGTCAAGCCATAAATATTTTCATAAACATTAATATTTACAAGCAATTTTTTTCTTAGACTTAAAGTTTTAGCTTGCTTAATGTAAAAAGAGCAATTTCCAGATTGCTGGAAGAAAGGTTCTTGAAAAAAAGAAAATTATTTTGAAACAATGTACAAATATATGAAATATACTAACGACCCAACTTATGTAATGTTGTCTCCCAAAAGTCCCAGTGTACATAAGGATTAAACATTCAGGACACCTTTAAAAAACAGATGTACTGGTGATCAGAGGTATGCTGCCAAGTGTACCTGGGTATCCTGGGTCACCAGGCAGCCCTTTAATTCCAAGGGCTCCAGCGGAGCTGTAGGAATCTCCCCTCTCACCTATGAAGACAGAAAAACTGAAGTTCTTAAAATTTCAAAATTTGTGCCTAGTCATCCATCCATCCTTCCATCACCCTTCTTTTAATCCTTCCACCCATCCATCATCCTTCCTTCCTTCCATTCATCAGCTGCTTATCCAGTACAGGATCACATTCAGTCTGAAGCACATCCCAGAATGCAGAGGTCAGACTGACTGAGAGCACACAAATTGATGCAGAAACACACACTGTTGCCAATTTAGAGATGCCATAGTTCCTGGATAAAAACTGCACAGCAAACTACAAAAAAACACCACTCATCAAGCGGTATAGAAGCCATTTTCAAAATCAGTTTATAATAACTGGGCTCACCTTTTGGACCAAACAACCCTGGTTCTCCAGGAAAGCCAGATGATCCAGAAAAGCCATCATCTCCCTGTGTGACAACCAGCAAGAGAAACATTGCATCTCAGTAAAAGCCTTACTGTACAATCAGCTATGCCCTCTGTTTACACCGGTGGCTGCAAAGTCCTATTTTAATCTTCAACATTGACTCAAAGCCTGTGTCTCAGTGCTTACCCTTGGCCCTGGCATGCCGGGAAAGCCCATGATTCCAGGAGATCCCTTAGGTCCAGGGGAGCCTACAAAGGATGGAGATCCTGGGGGTCCAGGGACACCAGGGGGACCCCTCTCTTGTCCAGGAAATCCAGGAAGGCCCGGCAGACCCTGACGTCCTGGCTGACCTGGGAATCCTTTGTCACCTGAATACAGAGTTCCAATAAAGCGCATCAGATTTAGTCACAATATTTATTGCGGTCCAACACACCACAGTTTGGCAGCTGCATTCAAAAGTTACCAGTGAGGTAAAGTTCAAATCCAGAAAGTAATTTTTTTTTTGCTTCTGGGAGCAGCATGGTGCCTCAGCGGTTAGTACTGTTGCCTCACACATCTAGGACCAGGGTTAAAGTCTCCCCCAGGGTTCAAGTCTCCGCCATGGTTCCATGTATGGCGTTTGCATGTCCTCCCCGTGTCATCATGGGGTTTCCTCTGGGTTCCCCTCCCAGTCCAAAAATATGTTGAGGTTAACTGGAGTTACTAAATTGCCCCCAGGTGTGCATGTGTCAGTGTCCAGCAATGGGCTGGCACTCTATTCTAGGTTGCTCCCTGCCTTGTGTCCAGGGGTTACACTCCCGGAACAGACAAATGGATACATGGTTCTTGTTTCAACCAATCAGCTGGGTACAAAGAGTCACAGTCACAGAGAATTCAACTGGTTGGTTTAAATATATATATATATATATATATATATATGGATCTGAACTTTCCACCTCTGCAAGTTGCCATTCTTGGTTTAAGACAACTGACAAACATAATATCAAAACACCTCTGGAAAAAGTTACGTCGACTACAGAAAAAGAAAGGTTGCACCGATGATTTCAGAACACTTGAATGGATGGTAACCTAATTTACAGGGCTGAGAGATCTGAGCAGGAGAACTCGCATCCCTGTTCAGGCGCGTACCTCTGGGCCCAGGAAATCCTGGGCCTCCGGGGAGGCCGACGTCCCCATTTTCCCCAAGTATTAGGGGCCAATACAAAAGCGGCGAAGACGCTGGCCCATGTGGACCAGGTTCCCCTCGATCACCTGAAAGAAAACACAGAGCCATCTTTGGTAGGTAACATCTGACATTTCTGCACACAAGATAATAAACCTGTATCCCTGCATTAATTTTAGTGTGAGCAGAGCTGTACAGCACCTTTACTTCCTTGCCTTCCATAACTTCCTGGATTCCCATCCCTTCCAGGGAACCCAGGGCTCCCCTTGATTCCTGGCAGACCAGGTTGGCCTGGATGTCCTGGCATTCCTGAGAATCCCGGCATACCAGGAGACCCCTTTTCACCTGCAATGATAGGGAACAAGCCCATCAGCTCGGGTTGGATTCAAAAGACCAATCATACAGTCAGATGTGCTCATTCATACATGCATTTCAGGGTGCAGCTAATTATACACAGAGAACCCACTGATCAGCCAATAAGCTGCAAATAAGATCAAGGAGACGGAACTTGTACCTTTTCTTCCTAGAGATCCAGTGAAGCCGCTTCTTGATTCAGGACCCGGAGGGCCAGGGGGACCCCTGAGTCCAGGCAGTCCGGCCATTCCTGGAAATCCTGGCTGGCCCTTTATTCCACCCAGACCTGGTGGTCCCGCATCACCGGGGAAGCCCTTTAATCCCAGTATTCCTAGACAGGGTGGTAAACACAGGTCCTAAAAAAGAACCAAGGTGACTGGCGGGGATAACATTCATAGCATGATGACAAAGTGCTGGATATATTATGGAGTGCAGCAACACAGATTAAGTTCTTTTTACACAAAGTATTGGATGATGTACAGAACAAGTAATGAAAAATACATTCCAAACACTTCTACCTGTTTATAAACTAAAGGTAAACATTAGTGAGCCTTGTTTAAAAAGCAGAAGCATGGGAATACAGTGAAAATAATTTTAATTAAGCGTGTATAATATATATTAAACGAAATTGGACTGATTTATAAAAATGTGACACCAAACATGGACAAGCAGTTTTGAAAATACACCGATCGTGCTGTAAAAATATTAAGTAGTTTTATGGAGATACAGCACTAGGCATGCACATCTTATGGTAGAGCATAAAGACCTATGGATGGCAGCCAGTGTAATGGCAGAAACAGAACTACTGTAAATCAGCCCAGGAAATTTACACGCAAGCAGCATTTCTATACAATTCAGCAGGAGCCACTAGCATTGAAGTCAGTTTAGCTTCAAGAGGTTATTTGGTAGTAGCAGTTTGCTTGGCTGGTTTGTTTAACATAGTGGGTTGGGTTGGACATAGAAGCATATACAGAGATGTGCTGACAACGAGGCCCAGGCTGTGAGTACTCCCCCATCTGACCAATAGTGTCTCTGCACATTAGTATAGTCACAACTGTTAAGGCCAGTGCATCTCAGCACCTTCACACACAGTGCTATTTGTTCAATATGCCCCACACACACACACACACAGAAGCTCCAGTTTCGAACACACACATACATGCATATTCAAAAACACATATATTCTCTCTGTCACACGCATGGGCACACACATACGCACCCACCTACGTGCGCTCATGCACAAACTTGCGGGCACGTGCACACAGAATCTCACGGGTAAAACGGGATGCACGCAGAGACTTGCTGAAGTATTGAAGTTGAATCTGAAATTATCAGATTTGACTGTATTACAAATGATACATATTCTAGGACTGCCACTATGTAACGACTATTTTTCCATGGATTAATCTATTGACTACTTTACGGATTGGTCGATTAATCTAAACGATTAATTTTTCTCTAGAAAATCAAATAGGCCGTTTAATTTCAGTTAGTTTGTTTTATCAAAATAAAAATATGGTATTGCAGATTGTATGTTTAGATAATGGATGCCGACTTTTCGGCACTATTCGGACATTATTTTCACCCACGATTTGTTAAGCAAATTAGTAGTATGCCTAAAATATTAATGAGATGCGTATTGTGACAGCCAAGAGTTAGTAACTGGTAAATTCGGCGTATCCTTATGCTTATTAAATTTAGCTGATTGAGCACATCACATGCGACTGTTTTGTTAAATCTGGCTGATCAGTCTTCACTCTCTCAGTAATGATCCAGCAGCACTTACTGGGATGTGAAAAATCTTTTTTGTACCCTCTTCTAAATGTATGCAATTACTTAGATCACTTGATGCTCTATAGTCTTAATTTTTACTTCATTTTCCTTCAGACTGACGGTGTTTCCAATGATAACGAAACTGACGGCGGGGAAGTGGGGATTATTACACAGGGAGGCCAACTGTATGACAACCATATTCTCAGCAAAGCAGAGTTTTCCACCTTTGCCTTTTCTTCTATCATCTGAAGTTTACAATGCACAGGGGTTTGGATATTTATGCAAACAGCAATTTCCAGATTTTGATTTCACTTCTTTAATTCATTGTAAGAATCTATTTGTTTACAAGAAAAGATGAATGTGTATTTATCATTTGTAAATCAGACAAGTCTCTATTTAAGGGAGGGAGGTTCCATACTTTTGCAAGCCACTGCACGTGTCGAACACCAGAGAAAAGAAGAACATGGTCTCTCTCTTTCTCTCTCTCTATATATATATTATATATATAAATAAAAACATAAAATTGAATAAGAACTACTACAGGATCTTAACTCCTGGTCTATCACACACTGAATTTAGCCTTGACCTTCTTGTCCCATGGTGTCCCAGAACATAGTGTCTGTACTCATGGTTTTGCTGAGACAGAGCAGCCAGCTCTACATGCTCATTTGTGTGCGCAGAAGCCCAAAGAGCTACATCAGCGCAAAAAGCAGGTGAGACACGTAGTGTCACATCTCCGGTGGGACACGGCTTCTCACCTTCACAGCCTAGGCAGTGGCCAAGAACACCAAGGTCATAGTGTGACAAAGAGATGGACATTATTACTCACAATTACAATGCCAATATAAAAAATCACATTACTGTAAATCTAAACCTATTATCCATTAGCTTGAAATATACTGATACATTTTGCTTTGAGCACTTATTTCTAACATGCCACCCAGTTCTGCCTTATCCATGTTATCACACTCAAAGATGATTATACATGCTAAAGAGGACGGAAGGAGACTGGAGGCGAGCTTCCTGACCTGGAGGTCCTTGATTACCCCTGATTCCCACAGGTCCGGGAGGCCCTACGATCCTGTTCGTGGTGTCTTCCCCCGGGGGGCCGTGTGAGCCTGGGCTTCCGACGACTCCATCGGCCCCTCGCTGCCCTTTGGCTCCTGGACGTCCCACACGGCCAACGAAACCTGTGGGATGTGGAAGCGCATGGAAACAAGGATATAGTGGCAGCATCAGCTGTCGGGAGGCCATGAACCTGTTGAGGAGTAAAGGTCGATTCATCCGCATGTGTGCTAGCGGACGTGTCTGCTTGAACGGTTATGATGGGCTTGACGTCAGTGTGCACCTCCGTGGATGAACGCCTGCTTTGCAGCTTTGGACACACTTCGCATGATCAATTCACTAGTGGCAATATCAGCAGTCATGGGGGCACCCCATTAAATATTTAGTTCTTTATTAAGAGATATTGACATATCGATATTAAATATTCTATCAAATCATATTTGGAAGATAAAGGTGATGTATTTGTATGACCTATGTAAAAACAAAGAAAAAAATCACTTAGAAGAAATGAACTATAATGCGAATTTTCACAGAGGAAAAAGTTAGGACACCTTCACATTCATTACTATGTGTGTGTGTGTGTGTGTGTGTGTGGTGTGCAAAGGAGGCCAGAGTCAGTATGTAAAGTAGAGCAATAAAAGAACCCATCTATCCATCCATCCATCCATCCATCCATCTTCTTCCACTTATCCAAGGTTGGGTCGTGGGGGAGCAGTCTCAGCAGGGATACCCAGCATTCCCTCTCCCCGGCCACTTAATCCAGCTCCTCCGGGGGATTCCCAAGGCATTCCCAGGCCAGCCGAGAGACATAGTCCCTCCCGTGTGTCCTGGGTCTTTCCCAGGGGCCTCCTCCCAGTGGGACATCCTCTCAATGTGGAGGAGCAACGGCTCTACTCTGAGTCCCTCCCGGATGACCAAGCTCCTCACCCTCTCTCTAAGGGAGAGCCCAGTCACCCTGCGGAGAAAACTCATTTTGGCCACTTGCACTCACAATCTCGTTCTTTTGACCCCATAGTTCATGACCATAGGTGAAAGTAGGAACATAGACTGACTGGTAAATCGAGAGCTTTGCCTTTTGGCTCAGCTCATTCTTTACCATGATGGGCTGATGCAGTGCTCGCATCACTGCTGACGCCACCCCGATCTGCCTGCCAATCTCCCGCTCCGTCCTTCCCTCACTCGTGAACAAGACCCTGAGATACTTAATCTCCTCCACTTGGGGAAGAACCCCCTCCCTGGCCTGGAGAGAGTATTCCACCCTTTTCTGGCTGAGGACCACGGTCTCAGATTTGGAGGTGCTGATTCTCAACCCAGCCGCTTCACACTCGGCTGCAAACTGTCTTAGTGAGAGCTGAAGGTCAGAACCACTAACAGAACCACATCATCTGAATAAAGCAGAGACGTAATCCTGAGGTCGGCAAAACGGACATCCTCAACACCCTGGCTGCACCTAAAAATTCTGTCCTATGATGGCCGTCGCCATTGAGCCCCAACCCCAGGCCTGGCTCCGGGGGGGGCGGGGGGTGGCCTCGGTGACCCGTGTCCAGGCAAGAGAAAACATGAATCTAATGATTGTCTTTTCATAAGGGGTCTAGTGAGCTGCACTTCGTCTGGAATCCACACGGCAAATTAATGCTGACTTTAGTCCTTGATTACGAATGCATCAAGAAAGGATATACATGCATGACACTGCTCCTGAGACATAGCAAGTGGCGACGAGGATTATCAACATCTGTGCGTGTCACATGCGATGGGAGGAGTGCGAAAGAGAAACCGGCAAAGGCTAAAGTTACAGTACATGTGACTGCTGCTGGGACGATGATGGTGCAGCAGGAGGTAGTGCTATTGTTTGGCAGCCAGAGGGTTGCAGGTTCGAGCCCTGGTTCCCCCTGACCCCATCGAAGTGTCCTTAGGCAAGACACTGAACCCCAAATTGCTCCCGGTGAGCTGGTTGGCACCTTGCATGGCAGCCTCTGTCACTGGTGTGTGGATGGGTGAATGTGAGTTATGAATTGTAAAGCGCTTTGAGTACTTGTAGGAGTAGAAACGCGCTACATAAATGCAGTCTATTTACCATTTACAGAGTGGATAACCGTGAGTGAAAATACTGTCAGGTACATACAGAGATTGCTATGGCTGGGATTATTGGCAGCATTGGTTCCTTTGATGAAAGTAATGAACAATGGTGCTCGTCCATGGAACATTTTGAGTATTTCATTGAAGTGAATGGCATTGAGGCATTGAGGTTGTGCCGACATTCCTAAGTGTAATGGGTCCCAAGACTTTTAATCTGTTACACTCTCTGGTTCACCCAGACCAGCTTGGAACTAAACACTACCACAATGTTGTTGCCACCTTAACAGTGCACTTTTCTCCCAAGCCCCTCGTAATTGCTAAGCATTTTCGTTTCCATAAAAGAAATCAGGAGGAAACCGGAATCATGTGTGTGGCAGCCCTAAAAACGCTAGCAGAGCACTGAGAGATCAGCGAGGTGCTGAACAACACCATCAGAGACAAGTTGGAAAAAAAGGACATCTCTCAATGGAACTGAGCAAACATAATGAGCTGTTTAACCCTCTGGAGTCTAGGGGTTGGGAAACACTTTGACTGACTGAGGCATGGTAAAACATTTCATTTAATATCAAATTAATTCATGGCAAATAAATTATTTCTTATATATTTGTTTTGGTATAAAACTCATCTTTATTTTAATGCACTTTGTAAACATGTCAGACTATGTTTGTAATTTGGCATCAAAGTAGGCCTACAGACATTCCAAAATGCAGTTTGGAACACCTGCACAAAACATTAAAAAACTACATAGTGGCACTTTGTTTTGATCCCAGATATCTGGTCACCAAAGTCTTGGCTACATGAAGATGACTAAATGGTGTAGTTGTGACATTCATTTGGATAAATAAATAAGAAAAAACGTACTCATGTCACTATTTCTGTAGCAACTTTCATGTGTATGAATGAGCCATTGTCACCTGGCCACGTCTCTACCCCCCTTTTATGGCACTGATGGGGATGTTTCAAGATTGCATTTCACCGTTGCGTCAAATTACCAATTTACCGAATACACGGAAATGCGGCTATTTAGAATATGAATAGTGATCTTTGGGTGACAGCGGCACTACACGCCCCCGATGCAGGTAAAACAAAAAGTAAGATGACATGGTTTACGTTTTTGCTGATTTAACCTAATTTGAAAAACTTTAATACTTCCGAAAATGGACGTTGTGAAAAGAAGACAGATTATGGATTTAGTCAGTGTTTTTCATGTTTCTATAAGATTTCAGTGAGTTATGAACCGAAATACACGAGAAAGATACTCAGCATCACTGACGATGCTGTTGACTCCAAAGGGTTAAAGGGAAACTAGGTAATATGAAAAACATCAAGGTTAAACCGAATGTTAAATTGGGTAGCATATCTAAGTTCATGAGAGCCAGACCAGTTTCCTATGCAATAAGGCCAAAGGTGGAGCCAGAGCTCGATGCCTTGGTTAAAAGTGAAGTGTTAGAGCTTGTCAGTAAGAGTGATTGAGCGACACCAATTGTACAGGTTCTAAAAAAAAAGATGATTCTATAAGGATTTGTGGTGATTTCAAAGTCACCATAAACCCAGTGTTAGAGACTGAACAATACCTATTGCCCCACATTGACAATTTATCTGTGGGTTTAGCGGGGGAAACAAGATTCTGTAAAACTTACCTTACCCAAGCCTACCTTCAGACGCCTGTCGATGAGAAGTCCAAAGAGCTGCTCATGATAGTCGCACACAAGGGACTCTTCAGATACTGCAGATTACCATTTGGGATATCATCAGCCCCAGCGTTGTTCCAACATGCCATGGACCAGATATTGGGTGAATTACCCAGCGTTCAATGCTATCTGGACAACATACTTGTCACAGGGAAGAATGAGGAAGAGCACCTGGGAAACCTGGATGGCACCTTGCAGCATTTGAAAGCATATGGAATCAGAGTTCGTAAATCCAAGTGTGAATATTTCCAGGCTTCTGTACAATATTTGGGACAAATAATTGACTCAGATGGCTTACACAAGGTACTGTCCAAGGTCAAGGCCATTGTTGAGGCACCAGAGCCTCAAAATGTGAATCAGTTACGAATCAGTTATCAGAATAAGTTATTTCGGTCTTCTAAATTATTACAGATTCATACTGACAAGACATTGAAATGGACTACACAGTGCCGTCTCGCTTTCACACAAACCAAAAAGGCGTTACTGACACACTTTGACCCAATACTCCTGTTACAATTTGCCTGCGATGCCTCTCCTTATAGAATAGGAGCTGTATTTTCACACATAATGCCCATTGGAGATGAGCGAAGAATCACATTTGCTTCCTGTTCACTCAGCAAAGCAAAGAGCAAATTACGTGCAAATTGAACGTGAAGCTCTAGGAATTATTTTTGGGGTACAGAAGTCCCACCAATAGAAGTCTTTTTGGAAGGAAGTGTGTTCTCCAGACTGACCACCATCCTCTTACAGCCATCTTTGGGCCACATACTGTACAGGCATCCCTCCATTAGCAGCCAGTCAGATGCAGAGGTGGGTGTTACAGCTGTCAGCTCACACATACGACAGTTCTGGAATAGCCAAGTCAAAGCCTGCATCTGATTTGTATTGTGATGCTGTGGGGTGATTTGAAATGGGCCATGCATGCGATATACCTTTCAAACATCACACAGCTAAAGGAATTCTACATTGGAGAATGGGGAAGACGTTCTGCCAGCAAAATTCAGAGATTGATATATGGTTTCAAAAATATCTGATTGAGGCTATTTCAGTTATCCATCCATCCATTTTCCAAACCGCTTATCTTACTGGGTCGCGGGGGGGCCGGAGCCTATCCCGGAAGCAATGGGCACGAAGCAGGGAACAACCCTGGACAGGGGGCCAGCCTATCGCAGGGCACACTCACTCACACATGCACACCTATGGGCAATTTAGTGACTCCAATCAGCCTCAGCATGTCTTTGGACTGTGGGGGG
>JAABNY020000114.1:172188-183559 GCA_015164015.2 Brevimyrus niger | reverse complement strand
CTTTTGGTTGAAAGTACTGCCAAACAAAACTTTTTTTGCTTACGAGTTCCATTTTCAGATTCTTACAGCCTACTACAGTCGAACGGGTCCTATGTAAACACCTTCACGTGATCAACGGCCGTGTGACGTCGTAGTGCAAGTGTAGGGTTCGGTTTCGGTGGAAAATAAATCTAAGGTTTGGCCGAAACAGAACCCCGTCAAAAAGCCCTGGATTTGGCCGAATCCGAATCCGAATCCTGGATTCGGTGCATCCCTAATCTTAACCCACTGAGGCACACACTATCTGTATACATACAGCAAAGTAACTACATACAGTGGTACCTTGGTTCTCGAACTCACTAGAACTTGAATTTCTTGAAAGTTGAGTTTGGGACAAACCAGTGTGACCTAGAACTCGATCTTAATATCAGAAGTTGAACCGTGAACGCAGACCTAATATAAATTGTACACGCCAGGAGATAAGTCATACTACAATGCAATACTTATTTGAATGCCTTTGTCACAGGCTGGACGATTCACCAAATAAAGCAGCGCAACATCACCGTAACTAACAATAAATAAACCACTAACTTATGTGTACTATTAGAACATTTATGTAATTTATTTAAACTTTATTTTACCAGGTAAATTAACTGAAAACCAGTTCTCATTGCTTTACGTGATATTCGGGAGAAATAGCAGATTACACATCGGAACTGCCTGGGATACAAACGTCATGCGTATAACTAAACTCTTCAGCCAATTAGGGCAAATTTGTGTCGTCATGGAGGTGGTTTCAGTTTGTGCAGCCGGGTGAGAGGTCACAATGCATCTAACCGTAATGCATTGTGTCAGGATCAGCATGCGTTGCTTTAAGCCAGTGCCGTAAGCAAGTCGAACACACCCAATGGACCAGGGAAACAAACTGAAACACAGACTTAATACAGAGGACTAATGAGAACAACCAGAAAAAGCTGATCACATGGGGATCCCACACAAGGTTAACGAGGGGGCGTGACACACGGAAGGGGCAGACGGTCGGGGCAGGACAGAAGTAATGTTGGGATAAGATCTTTATCGTTTTGGAAGCCATTAAAAAAAATGCTCCTCTTATTTTATCCAGTTCATTTTGTCTTTAAATGCTTAAAAAAAGAAAAAAAAACATTTAGGTGTAATTTTGGGGGGTCGGGAACCAATTAATTGGTTTTCCATTATTTAATATGGGAAAAATTCGATCCAAACTCTTTTTAGGATTCGATCCGGAGTCTGGAACAGATTAAGTTCGAGAACTGAAGTACCATTGTATATGTAATGGAACAACAATCTGGTACACCGATTCAGACCTTGGTCTCCTTCATGAGAGGTGGGGATATCCACCACTATACTAACAAGGAGATTTTTAATGCCGTGCATGTTTTGAAAAAGTAATTTAAATCAAATTGAAAACGAAGGCCCTGACCTTTTTATATTTCATACCTTTCGGTCCAGGCTGACCTCCAAAGCCATGGTCTCCTCTCTCACCCTTTGAACCATCAAACCCTGGTCGGCCCACTGCCCCAGGGTAACCAGGCTGACCTTTCTGACCTGGGAGGAAATGGGACGCATTTGGTGATGGACGAGTCTTATTTTACGATATGCATAATGAATCTTTAGATGGGTAAGGTGGTTTGTGCTGGGCGTTACCTGAATTCCCACGAAATCCGCGAGGTCCTGGGTCACCGTCCTCACCTGAGATGAGGCAGGGTAACAGCATTCCTGTCAAGAAGAATTCAACAGGTTTCAGCCTTCAGAACCTCCAGGTCACATCTGCTAAATTCCAGAAATTATGTATTTATTGCATGGCTATAATAATTAATTTCCATTTGTGTTATTCAAACAGACTGAATTAGACCACATGTATGGAAAGAATTAGTTGACCAGATGTCCTACATACTTCCTAGGTAATGTGAAGGAACAGTTATTTCCCACCCCACAGCTTCTCTCTAATAGGTCCTATCATTTTCATGCAATATTACTACCATGAATTACAACACAGAATGGGGTTTCCATGAAGCAGGATTTCTCAGTTGGGCTAACTTAAGCTAGAACTTATGATTGTCCAATAGGAATGTTCCTTATATAAATTCTTAGGGGACAATCATGACTTCTAGCCTTAGTTAACTCGGCTAACTGAGAAATCCTGCTTCGTCAAATACCTCCGGTTTTGTAACAGAGTTAAACTGTATAAAGATCCTGGGGCCGGTTGCACAAAACACAAAACAAAGCATGCATCCATCCTGCCTTATATCAACAATTTAGGCTGGTACAGTTGTGTAGTGGTTGTAAGGGAAATTTACTTAAATACTTTCGGCCCCATAGAACCAAATGAACATTGATAAAATGCCATAGCTTGGCAGATTGTTTTTGTTGACCATGTCCATCCCTTTATGACCACACTGTGAACAGCTTCTAATGGTTACTTTCAGCAAGATAGTATGCCATGTTACAAAGCTCATATCTCAGACTGGATTCTTGAACATTACAAGTTCACTGTACACAAACAGTCACCAGGGTTGCCCAAAACACCTTAAGATTTTCCTTGAGGTCCAATTTAAGCTTTCTTAAATTTTCTTCTGCAGAAAACACCCTTAAGTCATCTCTTTAAGGATTCCTTAAAATGTTCACTTAAATATTTAAGTTTTTCCCCTTATCTTGGCCCTATACTTAATAACTCCCTTAAAGTAGGGGTGTCCAATCTTATCCGCAAAGGGCCGGTGTGTATGCAGGTTTTTGGGATAACCTGTAGGTTAGCTGTTCAAACCTAGGTGTGAGAACTCTTTCAGCCAATCACTCCTCTAATTAGTGATCTAATTAGGGAGTTGCAGCGAAAACCCACATACACACCGGCCCTTTGCGGATAAAATTGGACACCCCTGCCTTAAAGTTCCCTTAATGTTTACATGAGACATTAACAACCAAATTAAGGAGAAAAACTTAAGGTATCTGACTGTATCTTAATCGCAACATGGCGGAGTTTATGGCGATAAATTAAGAAAATGAATGCATCCTATGAAGAGTGTCCTGCGGCTGGGAGTACCCAATGAATACAATTAGTGATGATCAATTGATTTTATCTAACAGAATTTTATTTATACAACCCACTAATAACTCCGGAGGGCAAGGAAACAAATGGTTTCCATGGAAACCGTACAATTTTACTGCTGTACAATGTCTGTCAATGCAGTAAATCCCTTAAGATTTTTCCTTAACTAACACTTTTAATGGATTATGTGCAATACCCATAAATAAATACCTCAGCAAAGGAGAAATTGAACCTTAAAATATCTTGTGTAACCAGCCCCTGGTGCTCTAATTTTCCTGCACATAAACGCTACTGAAAGTGTTCTGCGCTATGATAGCTCTATAGTTTGGGTAGAAGAAAAACTACTCGCAGGAACACCTGTCAGGGACCTACTGTGACAAGCATTAGTCTTGTTATTGGCTTTATTAGTATCTAATTATGCTAAAGGTTGATTTATACTTCTGTGCAAAATCTATGCGGTTGGTAGCTGTGCATCCTTCGACGTAGCCTGACACCTATAGTTACATTTTTGGGAAGGTGGGCATCAGGATATGGTGTACAGTACTGTTATATGCAGGGCCCGTAGTGCACTTCTTGTCTGTGTACAGTACGTGTGTGTTCTTTTGCAGCTCACGGACAGCCGTGTGTTCCTCCAGTGGCCAATAAATTGCATCTTGTTGCCAACATCTGCCTCTATCAGCAAATCGTTTCCCTCAAGGGATGATGTTATGAATCACTGTCCATGAATCATTGCAATGGAGGGGAGGGACTTCATTTAAAAGTTCGCCTGGGAGATAAAGTGAGAGTGCATGAATATTTGGGACTTTTGGTGAAACTGTTGTGCATGCTACTCAATGTTGGTTATGTTTGATACTCGCTGTCTTTCTTGGTAAGCTGCTACCTGCTGCCCTTGCTACCTCTGAGGACTGGACAGGGAAGCTGGGGCACGTCTATACATTCCCTCACGTAGGTTGGTATGTTTAGATACATCAGGTACGGGACGGGTGCCACTTCCTGTATTTACGATTGTCGGTCAGGTAAGACTAGAGCAGTCAGAAAAAACATTTGTTACTTGTACTTCTACGCTAAGCTGGCACATCCCCGTAAGCATGAGACTGGTAACCAGGAGTACGTAACAATTTTAAATAAAATAAAAAAATTAGTGGGGGCTCATTCAGGATCCATTTTTCCCCAACTGTTCCCACCTGACGGTGGAACACTGGTTTAGGCAGATTTGCTTGTGTGCTGTAGTTGACGATGTAGCCTGGATTACATAGTTCATGCTTTTGTAGTGCCTCGAGTATTGCACTATAAACAATTCTATATCTGGGCTATGATTATATATATCTCCCTGGGTTTCATCCGCTGTCTCCATCATCCTCAGGACCAAGTGGTGAGGCTCGGTTCAGGGTATTTTTGTCACAGTTGGAGAGGGAACGGGGAGAAAGGACTGAGCAGTGAAGGGTTGAATATGAATTCAAGCTAGCAACTCGAAAAATGGAGCTGGAGGTTGAGAGGGAAATTCAGTTACGAGAATTGGAGTTGAAGGCGAAGGAGTTCACCTTCCGACCTGATTCTCAGCTGGAGTTGCCTTCTTCTGAACCCGCTGCCCTTATGTTTCCCACCTCTCCCCCAGGCACACCATGTTCAGTGGCACGTGAAATGTGTTACACATTTTCTGCCAGCAAAAATATTGCTCTGGTGCCACCTTTTAGCAAGTCTGAAGTAGATACATATTTTAGTATATTGCTACATCTTTAGGCTGGTCAAAAGAACTGTGGACATTGTTGTTTAAATTGATAGGAAAAGCGAGAGCAATCGGTTCTGCACTGTCATTTAGTGATGGTACGGACTATGATGTAGTGACGAGTACAATATTACTTATGAGTGCTTATGAGTTTGTTCCAGCATATAGACAGAGGTTTAGGAACTGTAAGAAGTCGGCTACACAGACCTATATTGAGTTTGCAAAAGAAAAAAGTTTGCTATTTGATAAGTGGGTTGTGGCTACAAAAGTATTGGATAGGGAATCCCTGAGAGAGCTTATGCTATTAGAGGAGTTTAAGAACTGTGTGCAGTCTATTTAAATGAGAGTAAACGCACAACTTTTTTGAAGCTGCTGTTTTAGCTGAAGAGTTTATGTTAACTCATAAAACCACTTTTACTTTTGAAGCGGGCATAGGAAATACAACAGATTGGTGTGTCTTCCCCAGTATGGCTGAACGAATTATCCATTTCAAATTGAAATCGCGATTTGAAACAACGCGATTAGCAAATCGCAATGGCTGCGATTTAGGACATACATTATACAGCACGTTATACAGGGTTTAAAATAGTTCTAAGAACAGTTGTCCAAATATATTTCGTGCTCCCCATGTGACAGTTGTTCTCACCAATCACAAGCGCTGTGCTCTTTATGTGACAGTAATGCTCACCAATCAGAAGTGGCATGGGGAGACAGAGTACACGTCCACAAAAACCAAACACGTGAAACCGGAAAAAAATGTTGTATTCGCGGTGTGAAAGAAATACTGATTCTGCTACTGAGGTATAAGTGAATTGCCTTCCTATTTCATGGTCCGAGATTGTTTCAGAAAGGTCCTATCATTAATAGAACCGGTGTTCTGTCGAAATGATCTGTTGTCGAATTATCCTACCGTAGTGCTAATCAATAGCCCTAACCTTAACTCTAACCCTAAACCCCCTAAAATCCTTACCCTAACCCTAACCCAAAACCCTAAAACCTAACCCTAATCCCAAAACAATAGAACTGCACATGCGCTAAAAGGCTCGGTAGTACGTCTCGATGGGTATTTCATCTCGTCAGAACACCGGCGACCTCCTTTTAAACACCAGCTGGGATATACTTCAGCGTATCACACCTTTTGTTTTTGTTAATGGAAAATCATATTATCATATAACCCATCAAAACAACAATGAGACTGCCGGTAACCCTCACAGCAGCAGTCTCTGACCTCCAGAAATGCCGTAAAATCCATACAACATTAGCGTTTATATCATATGTTTTGTGCTCATTGATTTAAGTATAGACTTATATCCATAGATTAATCTTGTGAAATTAACCTTAATACCACAACAGTAATAAAATATAAGCCTCGCTTTAGCACAAATATTAAAAGAACAGATCGCTTTAATTGTTATTACAGTTGGGTATGAGCATGGTCTTATTTTAAAAGGATACAAAAAAGTGACGCGTACAGTATAGGCTAATGCTTTCACCTTGGTTTTACATTTTTATGAGCAACAATTAAGGGAAAAGAATGATAAGCTGCTTCAATCAAATCTTTGGTCAGCTACTTGGAGTGAGGCTTTCAGTTTGAGACGGGTCTGCACATACAATTAAGTTTATGTAAGAGTTTTATCACAATGAAAATAGTCTGTAGGGTTTCCAAACTGCCCTAATGTTTTTGATACAGCTACGTCTAAGTTCATAATGGAATAATTTAGATTTGCCATAAGATTTCTTGCGTGAGTCTGAAAGCATGTTACCCAAACCCGTGAGAGTTTGCAACCCTGAACACATAAATTTTTTGTTTCTCCTGAATTATTTATATGTAAAAAATAACCTTATACGGTTGTTAAAAAGCGGAAACGTAGACCAACATGACCACCTTTAAACCACGTATATGTATTCGGCATTTTATAAAATGCATACTACGTTTGAAAAATTTCCAGCTTTACAGTTTCAGGACAGAACAGCCACTCTGTTACGAACATTGCAGCTTTTTGAGTGTTAGATTCGCTGCTGTTATTAACCCTAACAACACATTAGCACAAACAAAACGGCTGCCTACACCGAAGTAGTTCATACTTGTTCACTGGCGTGGGAAAAGGCGGTTCTAGAGTTATAGAGGTAATCAGAGTTACCCGTAAAATCACTATGGTTTTTCTTTTTTCTGCAATTGTTTTCATTGTTACATTTTATGTAGTGTTCTATTTAAATTACACCATATCTTTAAATTCTCATCTTTGCATTAGAATATAGACCAGTTAATGTTTTGATGGTTTGTCATGTGGTAATGCTGTGTCATATGTTTTGAGTTTACTACACAATGAATATTCAACTGAAGCTAAACATAACAAATTATATTGCAAATCGTAATCGTGAAGGGGTGTTGTCTTTATCAGAGGGGTCATTCACTGGATCTCTTATGCACTTTGCCAAGGGTTCGACATGGCATATGTTACAGTTCCCTTGCATGTCATTCATATAACTTAAGATTTGCTAAATGGAAATGCCATAGTGTGTTTGGACAGAGCAAAAAATCCAGATGCACATTCCCTTTATAAATTCCAATGATCGTAAAATTTTACATACGTGAATGAGTCCACAGCCACCTCCCCCCACCCCACCCATAATTATGTATATTATGTAAATCTGTATAAATACCTGCTTCGTTCTATGTTTTTCTTAAAGAACACTGGATAAACCATGTAGGACAAAGAAATATTACAGTGAGTGCAGAGTGGCGGTCATGTTAACAGAAATCGAGGTGATATTTTTTGGTGATATAAGTAGTGGCATCAGCAATAAACGAAAGTTGAATGAAAGAAGCTGCACAGTGGCGGAGTCAGTTAAAAGTGTTGGTTTTGAAATTCACACGGTGGCTGAAATTAAAAAGAAGTGGTCGGACATTAAAGTCGATGCGAAAAACGGAGCGGCTGCTCACTGTCTTAACAGCACAGGTAGAAGTAGCAGAATTCCCAGTCTCACCCCCTTTGAGCAAGGAGTTGTTGCGATGATTGGGGACACACTATTATCGGGTGAGGGTGACGCCGATGTCAGCGCGGGTGAGTTTTTGCTCTTACCATCAATTAACACCTCCACAGCATCAAGATACTAAAAACTTTTCCTTCCGTTGTTGGTGATGTGCCTACCCAAACCTAGGTTATCCAACCTGACATTAAAGTTACGTGTGATGTTCCTATTAAGCAACATCCATATCACGTTAATGTTGAGAAGTGTAAGATTATGAATAAGCGGTGAAATATTTGCTTGAGCATGGTTTAGCTGTGTGAGAAATTGTCCTTGGAGTTCCTCTTGCCTATTAGTTAAGAAACCCGATCAGTCATATTGATTTTGTACTGCTTATTGTAAAATAAATGCTGTCACTGTCTCTGATTCTTACTCTTTTCCTAGGATTGATGATTTTGTAGAGAAAATTGGTTCTGCTCAATTCGTAAACAAGCTGGTGGATCTATTAAAGGGATATTGGCAGTTTCCTCTCATCCCTCGGGCTTCTGAGTCGTCTGCTTTTGTGACGCCTGATTCATTCCTGCAGTATAAGGTAATGGCATTTGGCCTCAAAAATGCTCCAGCTACAGTACATTCCAGAAGCTGGTAAACATTTTGTTAGCTGATGTACCACACTATACAGCTTACTTGGATGATTAGGTAGTCTATTCAGCTGATTGGGATAGTCACTTACAAATTAACGGCTGTTTATAATCGTTTGGCAGATGCTAAACTAACTTTAAATTTAGCTAAGTGTAAATTTGCCCAGGCTACTATCACCTATTTGGGTAAATGCGTGGGACAGGGTCAAGTGTGACCTGTTGAAGAAAAAGTGCAGGCTATCATTCATTTTCCAGGCCCCACAACCAGGTGTAAATTACGTAGATTTCTAGAAATGGTTGGATATTACTGTGGGTTTTGTAAAAACTTCTACTGTCGCCGAACTGTTAATCACTTAATTAAATCTGTCTGTCCTGTTTGTGTTGTCCTTGGATTGTAAAGGCACGTTCGATAATGTTAAGGCTTTACTGTGCACTACTCCTGTCCTGGCTGCCCCAGACTCCAGACATCTCTAAATCTTTCAAACTAGAGGTGGATGCCAGCAATGTTGATTCTGGAGCGGTTTTGCTACAGGAAGATGAAGATGGTGTTGATCACCTTGTGTGCTATTTTTCTCGGAAGTTTAACCGACACCAATTAAAGTATTCCACTATTGAGCAGGAATCACTGTCCATGAATCATTGCAATGGAGGGGAGGGACTTCTCATTTAAAAGTTCACCTGGGAGCTACACTAAGAGTGCGCGGGTATTTGGGACTTTTAGTGAAATTGCTACTCAATGTTGTTTATGTTTGATACTCGCTGTCTTTCTTGGTGAGCTGCTACCTGCTGCCCTTGCTACCTCTGAGGACTGGACAGGGAAGCTGGGGCACGTCTATACATTCCCTCACGTAGGTTGGCATGTTTACATACATCAGGTACGGGACAGGTGCCACTTCCTGTATTTATGATTGTTGGTCAGGTATGACTAGAGCAGCCAGTTTTTTTTTTTTTTTACACTTGCATTTTGCCAGCTTAGCATAGAGGTACGTTTGGTTCTTTTATGTTCTTTCCTTTAGGGCTGTCCATAGCCCAGTCCATTTACATGTCATCATTCATTAGTATTATAATATGTTAAATAAAACCTGTTTACTTGTGTGGTATCCAGGAGTATGTAACAAGTACCTGGCTACACCATACCAATGGTGTAGATTCTATGCAGAAGTATAAATCAGCCTTAAGCCACAGTCTGTTAAATGACCAATCTCAGCCCTCAAGGCTTGGATTGCTTTTGGTGTTGGATGCTGAGGAACATCTTAACTTTTGGCTTCTCACCTCCCTCAGTGTAAGCGGCCGCACTAAACCTGGCCAGCCCACAGCAACAGTCACCTGGTCAGACAGCATGCATGAAGGGCAAGAGTGACTGAGAGCAAGTGAGGCAGGTGGATGTCCACTCAAACACCATATGGTCAGAGCGATCATTAGGCACAAGCTCAGAGCAACTGGTACTCATGATCAAAACACCACAAGAGTGAATTAGTGTGCTCAGGTAAAGCCAAAGCAAAGTACACTGTCTCAGAATACAGAGGAAAGGGGTTCCATCTCTGGGAGGTGACAGAGACGGGTGAGTGCTGGCAGACAGTGATCTTCCTGCCACCTTGTGCTACAGTGAGGGTGAAAACAACTAAAGAGCTTTAGGCAGCCATTCAGGACACAGGAGGAGGGAAATCAGACATGACTTTAGCAGGGGGAGTCCTTATACAATCCCTCTTTACTACTTTCTTATGTAGAGCAGCTAATTAAAATATATTATTTTTCAGCTACATTAATTTAGCCAGCCCTCTTCCTCTTAAAACTGATGTTTTTTTCGGGCCTAAGTGGCAAGAAATATTTCCATGCAGAAACACACTTATGGCTAAAACCCCACACTCCTCTTGAATGTGAATCATCATGGCAATTCAAAGACACAAGAGTCAATTTAGTTCTAGAGAAATTAAAGAAATTAAAAACGCTCCATTTTATCAGTTAGTTCCTGAAGCAGATGCAGAAAATCTAGACAACTAATAGTTAACTGGAACAATGTAGAATATCTGTAAAATCCAGAACAATAATAACAAATTGCAATTTTCATCTATAACCAAGTTATTGGTTGAAACTACTGACATTTAAAATTACAATTATGAGAGTAAGACTTGTTTTTTAAAGCTTGAACCCAGACACCTAGACTTTTTGCAGACCTTACCTTTGGACCCCGGTAACCCAGGTTGTCCAGGAAGACCATGGAGTCCTGGTTCACCAGGCGGTCCTCTGGGTCCTCTTTCACCCGGGTACCAAATGCCGGGCGGGCCCACAGCGCCTGGCCTCCCCTTAGCTCCAGGAATGCCAGGAAAACCTCTGTCTCCAACAACCCTAAAGTTGCTGTCACCCTGCAGTGACAGAACACAAGCAAGCAGTAAATGTTTTCAACCACATCAAGTAGGTTCATCGGAGAACAAGGGTTAAATTTCTACATAAGAAATAGGTTTGTGGGTGATCATGTTTTCCTATTACACAGTTTATGGCCATATGCATGATACATCATGCAAAAGCTGACAACAGGAAAATTACATTAATATTAATCATCTACAGAGATGCTGAGAAGAAAAGTGCACAAACTCACAGGTGGTCCTCTAGGTCCAGGAGACCCTGGAAAACCATTCCTTCCAGGTCTCCCAGCATCTCCTGGAGCTCCACGCAGTCCCGGAAAACCCAATTCCCCTTTCTCAGCCTGACCAAAGGGGATGAAGGAGTCTCCCTTCTCCCCCTTTCGGCCAGAATGACCTGCTGGGCCAGGGAGACCCTAGAAATAAAGACGGAGACATTAATCAGGGCTGTTATAGTTGGTAAATAACAAGGGTGAATATAGAGGCACAGACCCCAGCTGAAAGCTGATTGGGGTGCCCCCTTCCGTCATTCACTGATTGTTAGAGTGAAACATATTATTGTTATTATTTTATCATTCATGTATGTCATGTAGTTAAGCAATGTATAATAGTA
>JAABNY020000114.1:150742-172088 GCA_015164015.2 Brevimyrus niger | reverse complement strand
AAACAGTTGTTTGTCTCAGTCCTTGAGCCGGAAGGATAGTGTTGTTGGAGTGGAAAGCCTGGCACTTTCTCCAACACTGATTCAGAGCAACCCATTGGCTAATGATAAGGTGTACCCCTGTATATGAATTATGGCCCATCTTATGCCCCCCACCTTAAAAAAAAACCCTGGAATGGCCCTCCTGGTCAGTGAGTTGCTTCACACCTACAGGGTTGGAGCTTTGAATTCTGTCCCTGCTCTGTGTATCTGGAATTTGCATGAGGCGTGGGCTGACATTGCCTGTAATGTCTGACTACATGTCACCTGTGATGGACTGACCTTCCCCCGGGGTTCTAAGCATGCCCTGCATTCTACACTGCAATGCATCCCCAGTAACCTTGCGAATATAAGTGTTTAGAGGATGGATGGATGGATGGATGGATGACCCAGATTATTCATAATTTTTCAGCACTTAATCTGTCACAGCATCACCTTTCTCATCTCACCTTTGGACCAGGATGTCCGTGGAGCCCCTGTGAGCCGGGGTTCCCTGCATCCCCCTTCCGGCCAAGTGACCCTGGTGCCCCAGAGGGACCCTGTTCTCCTGGAAGTCCTTGGGGTCCAAGAGTTCCGCCTCCAAAACAACTGCAGTCCCCTTCCTCTCCTGAAAAGTTCATAAGTGAAAATGGTATAAGAGGTTTATTTGTACAACAGTCTTTTGTATAGTCAGCATAACATTCAGATGCAGGCAAAAGGCTAGATTTATGTCATTAAATATGCAATTTTGTAGCCAGACAACAAGGTACATTAGCAATGGCAACAATTCATTAAGTGATGTAATTAAGTGTAAGACAGGCAAAAAGTAAAAATTAGCCATTAACCCTCTGGGGTCGAGTGTGTTGTTGAAGACTCAGCTTATTTCTCGCGTCTGTTTCAGTTTATATATCACTGAAATCTTTATGTAGAATCATGAAAAAAATGCTGACTAAATCCGCAATCTGTCTTCTTTTCAAAACGTCCATTGTCCGAAGTATTAAAGCTGAACTTTCATACACATGAAAGTTGCTACATATTCAATGAAAGCCAGAAACAGTAACATGAGTTCAGATGTGTGGTCTCTTCATAAATCTGACATGTTTACAATATACATTAAAATTAAGATGAGTGTAATGCCCAAAAAAATATATAAGAAATAATTTATTAATAATTTAATAATTTATAATTTAAAGTGTGTTCCCAACCCCTTGACCCCAGAGGGTTAATCATTTACAGTAAACAAATTACCTGAAGTTTTCCACAGTACGCATGTCCTTTTACTCACCTCTAATTCCTTTGATCCCTGGCAGCCCTGGTGCCCCTCTTGGTCCAGGCTCTCCAATCGGGCGTGGTCTCCGCACGGCTAAGGGGGTGAGCACAAAGACACCCAAACAGTGAATCAGACAGTTGAGGGGGGGGGGGGGGGGTGGGCCAGCACACCAACACCCAACAGCAAAGCCCATGTCAGCACCACATCATAGGTCCTTATTTGGTCGATAATTAAATGTAGCCTGACATCTACATCTAACTTCTTTTGTTCTTACCTTGTAAATCAATTTTGATTGTTGGTCAGTGAAGTGCATTAAGAAATTGGTGACAAAAGACTACAATTTATAGTTAAATTTACGAGGCATGTTAAAATGAACTTTTTGGGTAACTGGTAACATTTTTTTTTCTAAATATGCTAGCAAGATAAAGACAATAACCTTACAAAAAAGACATCTGAGGGATCTGAGGAAGAGCATTTTCTGAATTTCTAACACGCTAAACATGGTTCTGTGAACAAAATTACCAAAGGCCAAATAGCAGTGATCAAATCATCACTCTCTCGGCAAAACCTTCACTATACATCACTATTCACAAGCAAAGATCGCAAATTTCTCCTCTAGGTTGCAGTCATGATGCACTGTGAAAAGAAATAAAAAAGACAGACCGCAAAGGGTAAACCCAACCATCACACAGGAGTCATCATTTAAATATGATGGCTCAAAATTGCTCATGCATGGTTCTAAATGTGGGAAGAAGCCAATGAGTGAACAGGAGAGAATGTGTGTCAGATGACAGGAAAACCACCATAGGAGAGTACAGTACAGTTTCAATTTCAAGCAGCAAAAGGGAAATTTTCCCCTGCCGCTAAGCCTGTAACACAATCAAAGTCCTCTGTCCTGACCCAGCCCAGAGACATGACAAGGTGGCACTTTGACTTGTTGGCCGGAGTGGTGACTCTGAGGCTAGGGTTCTGGGCCAGCAACAGGAAGGTTGGAGGTCCTGCGGCATACAGGGAAAAACTTGGGGGTCGGTGGCAGGATTGGCACTCCAGCCATCAGAAAAAAACCCTCTCAGTGGTCAATTCAGAGTATGGTGGTGCTGAGGTATTGCTTGCTGCATGGCTGTAGTCAGGTTCTCTTCCCTGAGATGGTTTGTTGTGTGGTGGGTGTGGCAACGTGCTGTAATCAGTACATGCTTTGACTTTGTTATCATACAAGCACTTTTTTTTGGATTTTTTATTTTACTTTGTCGATTACCATTTTTGGAATGCTGCAAACGTTGCATATACCTTTATGCATAGTTGTATACAAACATTTTTGCTAAATACTTTTTTTTTTTTGTCTTGTATGCAGTTGATTTACAAAACTCCAACTCAATGACCATATTTACATTTGTTTGTATTGGTTACTTGTTTGCACTAACCTGCCTGCTGTATGCACAAGAATTTCTCTCTGGGTTCAATAAAGTGCATCGCAATATGCCAGGAACAGCTTTTGCTGGCAGTTGAAAGTTTTTTGCTGTGGCATGCCATGAATGTTTAGTACCGTTTACATTTGGACTGGCTTTGGATGTGACCCGAAAGCAGTGTTTGGCAGTTGTGAAATACTGCAAATTACCCACTGTAACCAGACAGAAGTGGACTCAAATACCTTGCTGGGAGCTGTAAGAACAAGTACAGTGCATATCATTGAACAGATTCATCGAAAGGCACTTTGGATTGACCATTACGTATAAATGGGCTCTATATACACTCTGTGGGTTACCTTCCAGAGTCTCCCTTGCATTTGAGGGAACTCACCACTTTGATCCTAATACTCTGTTCAACATCAAAAGAGGAGAAGCAAGTTTTGGGCATAAGGTCTTTTGAGGTTCTTTGCGTTTTCAGGAGTGAAGTTAAGAGCAACGGAGCCGCCGCGTCAGGTCACGCATGTCGGACATCTTCTGATGCTCATGGGGGTTTTGCGCATTACTCTGACATGCACCGACAGGCCGGCAGTGACCAGGTCCACTATACGAACGAGGAATTCACCCTCTAGACAAGTCCATTAAACAGTACGCACCTGGTAGACCTGGTGGACCTGAAGGCCCAGCCAGGCCTGGCAGTCCAATGATTCCAGGCAAACCCTCAAGGCCATAGGCTGACTGTCCCGGGTTTCCCTTCTCCCCTTTGAGCCCTTTCAGACCTGGGAAGCCCTGTTGTCCCTGGGGACCTGAAAACAATCATTGGATATTGAGGTGTGAAGGCAGAGACAGATGTGCATCAATATGTGGAACATCAACAGCATTGATGAGTTTTCACTTGTCATGTCATCCTAGGGTACATTACCTGGGTGCAAAGAAGGGGCTCCTGGCAGCCCCGACCGGCCTGGGAAGCCAATGGGTCCCGTATCACCGGGTGGACCGGGGGCACCATCGATGCCCGGGTCCCCATGGGGACCTTCAGCCAGTGACAAGGTAGCAATGGAATAGGTCATGTGAGCGTATAGCCATTGACATGAGGTTAAGATACCAAGACAGTATCCAGGAAGGATATTTTATGTTGTATGTGTTGGTCTTGGCTAAGGGTCACTAGTGGTGCAAATGAGATTAAATGAAGTTTAGAAGACCAATTCAGAAACAAACAAACAAAAAAAGTTTAAAAATAAATGGTAAATGGACTGCATTTATACATGTATTTAAATCTAGTTAACCAGGTAACCATAGAAACATTGCCCGCTCAATTTGGAATGTGGGTCATCTTAAAATAAGGCTTCTATAATGGGGGGGGGGATCATAAGTCAGGTTGGTTGCCATACTTACCTTGAATAGGTGGTCCAACATGGTAGCTAGGAGGTCCGGGGAAGCCAGGATCTCCCTGCTCCCCCTGAAATCAAACCAATATGCACTCAGCAGCTATACAACAGTGCTCACTTCAAACCAGGCACATCTCACTGGAGCCAAGAGAACTTACAAGTCATGTGGATTTTCCAACGGGACGTCCTCTAGGTTACAAAAAGGTTCAAATGCATAAAAATACCCATGCGTGTCACTCACTTTAACTCCTGGAAATCCTGGCTCTCCAGGGAATCCTGGAGTTCCTGCTATTCCCTGTGTAAGGACAATACAAACATCCAGCCAATCATAAACATGTGGGCAGCGAGGAGGAAAGATTCATGTCCAAGGGGGCATTACTGGCCCACCTTCCTGCCAGCAGGTCCGTGCTGTCCAGACAAGCCAGGATCACCCTGGGGAGGGACAGAAGAAATTACCTACTGAAATCCCAGGGCACAAAGAAAGAATATAATACTGGGTTCCCAGTATGTTTCAAATTTAAGGCCCCTATTACTCAGGGACCCTTGGAACTTCACCACCCTTCACAGCACCCCCTGCTGTCACTAGCTGGTATAAACACCTATATTTACTTGCTTTGAGAATTTATACTGGAGAGAACCTGAACAAGCAAGACGGTACAAAAATTCAGTAAACACAGCAGTGGACCAATCAGATGAGGAAGCAGAGAATGCAACTGTAAGCCTGGGTCTCCATGCATTTCTACAGTACTATCTGTGTATCATGCTGGCAGTTCCATCACATGGGTTTCTAAAAGGGGACTCACCCGTCCTCCAGGCAACCCAAGGACGCCCTTCTCGCCTGCCTCGCCAGGATATCCGAAAGGTCCCTAAACACCACACATCAGATCAGAGGGTACGACGTCTGCTAGGCCACTGCAGATACTTTACAAATACTTTACAGCTGGAGCAGACACAACGAGAACGTTACCGGCAGTCCTGGAGATCCGGGGACGCCTGGAAACCCCCTGAAGCCTTGGTCACCCTGTAAGATAGAAAACAGGTAATGTGAGGATAGCTGGCAATAGGGGGGATGCAATGCTACAGCCATTATCCAGAACTGCATACTCCGTTTGGGCTCAAATACTTATTCCGTCAACTATTAAATTCATAATGGATGCGCTATCTGTCCCCACTCCAACAATTGGCCTCAGCTTTTGAACACAGGCTGCATATATCGCAAAAGCTAATTTGTTAAATGTTCATTACATTGCACTTCACATTAGAGACCAATCAAGAATCACATGGTTCCATACAGATGATCACGAACGACATTGTGCAGGATTTGTGAGGCGTAGCTTGTCCATGGAGCGTGGAGACCAGAGAACCGAGAAACAGGGCATACACTACTGTCTCCGATTATTTGTTTACTGTTAGCAGAATTTGAGGAATTTCTAGACTTCACAAGCTTCAGCTTGCCCACAGCATGGGCGACACTGCGCATTCACCTAAGCCCGCCATGTCTGTCAATAATCAGATGTACTTTCTAAGAAGTATAAATCACAGCGGGTGTGAAGGGAACAGCAGGAAGTGGAGAATGCAAAATATTCTCATAATGCTTTTTGTTTCATTACATATACATTTATTTATAAATGCTTTTGTCCAAAGCGATGCACAAGTGTGGACCATAGAGGACCTGGGATTAAACACCTTCCTGAAGGGCCCAACATATAGTTAGATGTGATTACACAGTTAGCCATGGGATTTAAATCCACAACCTGCTACACATTTGCACAGATCCCAAACCTACTGGGCTATACACCGCTAAAAATGGACACTGCATGTTGGAGGTTGCCTTAGTGATGTTCATTCCTACTTCCCTCCATCTGCTAAA
The DNA here is from genome assembly GCA_015164015.2 of Brevimyrus niger. Lineage (NCBI taxonomy): Eukaryota > Metazoa > Chordata > Actinopteri > Osteoglossiformes > Mormyridae > Brevimyrus > Brevimyrus niger. Next base: position 166,142 of record JAABNY020000114.1, on the reverse strand, counting down.
TGACTGAGGAGTACAAGTTCTCTCACAGCTGAGACCACTCCTTAGTTACCTTTGGTCCTTTGAAGATGGTACTTGTAGGTGCAGCTACTAGTGTTGTGTCCCCCTGCATTCCTGGGGGTCCAGGTAGACCAGGATCCCCCTGGAATTCAGAAATTTTCTGTTATAATTGGAACAGGACTCAAAGAAATTAAACATACAGTGGTACCTCAGAACTCTAATTTAATCTGTTCAGAACTCCGGATTGAATCCTAAAAAGTTCGAGTTGTGATCAAATTTTCCCCATAAGAAATAATGGAAAACCGATTAATTGGATCCCGGCCCCAAAAATTTACATCTAAATATGTTTTTTTTTTAGCATTTAAACACAAAATGAACCAGATAAAACAAGAAGAGCATATACTGAACTAAACACATCTAAGCACATTTATCAAAACAGTAGTTTTTAAAGTAAGAAAATAAATGTATCCAAATAATGTGTAAAGTTAAAAAAACCACAATGTGTCATGCCCCGATCATTCTCTCCTTCCGTGTGCCACGCCCCCTCGTTAACCACGTGTGGAATCCCCATGTGATCAGCTGTTTATGGCTGTTGTCATTAATCCTCTGTATTTAGTCCACGTTTCAGTTTGTTTCCCCCGTCTGGTCATTGTATTGTCTGTCTGCGTTTTGCCTGCCTTACCTGTAATTAAACCCCGTATTCCCCGATACCCTGACGCCTGCGCCTTTGTCTGTGTTCTGTCCCCACTGGGCACGAAAATATTATTATAATTAAATGTATTAATGGTTTATTATTAATAATAAAATAGTTATTAAGAAATCTTAATTTTTAAATGTATTTTATAATATAATATTCAGCTAGTGTAAACATGCACGATGCTCTCACAGCAAATGCGAGGTTTAGATGAAGCATTACTCTTTGTTCCCACTGAGAGACGTGCCGCATGATTAATTTCCTCGCATGTACAAGTTATTGGCGCTCATGTTACCCACATGTACAAGTTATTATTCGTTTGAATTCTGAGATTCAGATTGAGCTCAAGGTAATTTTTTTTTCGAACTGGTTGATTCAACTTTTAAGAAATTAGAGTTCTAATGAGTTTGAGAACTGAGGTACCACTGTACCTTGTACAAAAGATGTAGGAACATATATAAATCTCAAATTCATTACAAGCATGAATAAAACATTAATTCGCATTATACCCATTTATTAACACAAGCATCTGCATGCCCAGGCAATTACAGTATTTAAACAGAGAAATGCAGAAGCTCCTGGTGTCATGTAAACTGACCCATATATAAGATTCTTTAATGCAAAGGGACAAAGGCTTTTAGTCTCTAAGTGCTGTACTAATGAGAACAAAGCAGTCCAACAATGGGTACTGGAGAGTCAAGGAGAAACATTGGCACCAAAATGCAGAAATGCGGAGCACAAAATGAAACGCTGTCTGGGAATTATATTTATAGAGAGGTTTGGGGCTTTTATACATTAGAGAATTTTGACACACTTTAAACTAACCAGCCTACAGATGTGATTTGATGTGAATTAAGAGTCAGTCTTTAGTTACCTTTTCTCCTCTTTCCCCCTTGAAACCAGATCCAGGGCTTCCCTGTAAAACAATCACGGACACGTGTGGTTACTGTGACAGCTGTGCCCTTTATGTTGTAATTAGTGACTCATATGCACTTAAAACATGAAAAGCCAGAACAGTGTTAGTTTGAAATGATGCTAAGGGGCTGCTGGAATCACAAAGTCTGCAAGAAACAATACAAAACATGCAGGGTAAGTACTTTGCCGCTTCTCTATCACCCACACTAGATGAAGCTCCTAACAATGCTGCTGAAGAACGTCTTGTAATAACCGGCAGTAGAGAGGCAATAACACACTAGAAGTCAACACACATTCCAGACGGAAAAGAACCCCCTTCTGTACAACACCCAGCACCAGCCTGAAACCCACTCACTGCCTGAGCACTTACTGTGGGGCCGGGCGGCCCTGGGGGGCCGGGCTGTCCCTGCGAAAGGCAGGAAGATGAGACAAATTCAAGCAAAGAACACAAACGTAAGTAGTATCTAAAAGCAAGCTCACAGACGATTAACAAGTAACTTCAACTACAATAACAGTATAACATGGATACCTGCATGTATACCTGTGAAATAGGGAGGCATTTTTTTTTTTATGTTACCGTTTCTACATTAACTAAACAGTCTATAAAAATAAACAAAAAAATTGCAGCTACCAGCTGAGACAATGATACATACATTTAATCCGTCTGGGCCTTGGGGTCCGATGAGACCTGGTAGTCCAATGGTACCACGAGGACCCTGGAAGAATGACCCAAGGATTATGATGCTGTGAAACACACCATAAGATGAGAAGATGAAATTCTTAGCAGTCCCCTAAGCCTTGGCCTTGTGGTTATTATGGTATTAGTTTTGGTAAATAAACACATTATAGCAACAAACTAATTTACATATTTATTGCACAAAGATACCATAATTAGGATAACATAAACGTTAGCATATAAACGTTAACTTGAGATATCAGAAGTCTTCTAGAATGTACAAACAGTCTTAAGGATCCATTCTTGTTTTTGAATGTTTAAACAGGTGAAACCCACACAGCCCACTTACAGCAAGGCCATCCAGTCCAGGTAAACCAGGCTCCCCCTGTGAAGAGCAGACGACAGCTTCTCATTAGTCTGAAGGTCAGGACACAGGAGTCTCATGCAGGGGCTGCCCTGAACACCACACCATCCCCTGAACACCACACCATCCCCTGAACACCGCCGCCAGCCCTGCCCTGAACACTGCTGCCAGCACTGAACACCGCACCCTCCCCTGAACACCGCTGCCAGCCCTGAACACCGCCACCAGCCTTGCCCTGAACACCGCCGCCAGCACTGCCCAGGACAAGGGCTCTGTCCCAGGTGTGACTCATTTTTACACAGGCCTGTAGCCTGTGATGGACATAGCCTCAGTGCCTATAAATTACAAATTAACTTCTACGACAAACAGAGTTGGAATCAGACTATTTTCCAGGGTAATTTCATGTCAAAGGAGTCTGCTTTGGTGAACTGGTTACAGAGAATAATAAGACAATACATAAAACATTAACCTAACAGAATATACAATATAAAAAGAACTCAAATATATTACATACTATACCATACATAATACAACAGACTGAGAGGTGCTTATGAAACTCTTCAGAAGAAAAAAAGACATTTATCATGTTTAACAGCACAGTTCTGTTGCTCTTTTACTGTTTCACTGCCGTTGGGCCTATTTTATGGATGTCGCAGTGATGTTAACCTACACTTCCCGGATATCTCCCAACACGACCACCCACATCTCCTTCCTCAGAAGCTAAAACAAAACAACCCCCCCCCCCAGAAATGTCACTCAGCAACAAAATGTAAAGTTAATAAAAACCATTACCCTGATGCCATGGCCGTGTCCAACGTAGACTGGTTCTCCTTTTTGGCCTTTGGGACCCTTTGGACCCTGTGAGGGAAAAAAACAGAACAAGAATATGCAACACAAAAGGATCCTAAAAAACAGAAGACAGCACATTTCCCTATAACTGCATCAATTTTATTTTCTATGTATGTATTTTTCTCATATAATATTATACATCCTCATCTTTGGAGTTGAGTAGACCAAAATACCCAACCATTGACTGAGGTCCCAAAAACTAAATAAATAGCTAGTGAGCATAGTATGAATATTGAAGCTAGTTAATTGGTTTGCAGAACTCGGCATTTCAGCATCTCCTAAATTAGAAAAGTTTATTTAATATGTAGTACAATGATTGTTAGTGGCCATAAGGGGGCCCTATACAAATGTATGGTTGAGCAGGGGTAAACACCGTTGCTGGTCATACTATACAAGGTAAGATACACTGTCATCCGAATAATGGTGAAAGCTAAGCTGCCTTTTACATCAGTATATGGAATGATAGTCAGCAGTATTAAAGCTACAGAAAATTAGTAAAGAAGGCCCCTGTGTTGTCCCAAGGCATCCCTGGTCGGGTGTAGCGGTCCCTCGGCACTTACAGGAATACCTGGTGGGCCTGGATACCCATCCAGTGACCTGGGACCTGGGTCGCCGATGGTGCCATTGCAGCCGTCCAGCCCTGGAAGACCCCGCCCTCCCTCTTGCCCTGGGTGACCCTGCAAAGAAGCACATGAACCCACTAACTGGCAGGGGAACACCGGAGGTAACGAGGAAACCGATTTATATAACAGCCATCAGGTCCTCTTCTGTATATCATCCTCATATGAAGGGTAATCAGACTTATCGTAGCACTGTTTACATTGCGCTCCTTCTGTTTGTCTCAATGGCAAACTCACCGGAATGCCATCTGCTCCTGGAAAGCCGGGCACTCCCATTGGACCCTGCAGATGTACACACACACACACACACGCAAATGCAGACATTTTGAAAAAGAGAAAATGCATACATTATTCAACTCAAATATAAATATACTGTACATAGCACTTATGATGACTGTTAAAAACACACAAACAAACAGAATGATTGTGTCCAGAAGACTCACCTTGTCTCCCTTGGGTCCAGATGGGCCCCTGAGACCAATGTGGCCAATTTCACCTTTGGGTCCTGGTGCCCCCTGGCTTCCCACAAACCCCTGTGGCCCGACCGGGCCCTGTGGACCCAGCGGTCCTGGTTGACCCTGTGTCAATAGAGAGGGAGGTAGTATTGTCATTATATAGTACTGCTACGTAGATATGAAGAAGGAAGGCGTGATGAATTTTATTAAAATTGGCAAAGACCTTCCTGTGGGGTGGAGATGAAATGTGCTGCAAATGAGCTACAGTTCCAATAAGTAATCAAATTTATTTGAAGGTGAGATGGTTTATTACTGGTTTATTATAATTTATTACTTAACCTGTAGCTAATTAATCAAATGATTCAATTACTAAATTACTTAATTATATTGTGATATGATGACTAACACCACATTATGTAAAAACTCGACAAAATGGATGAGAACAAACACAGCTGTGTAGATTTTTGAATTGTCAAGCCTGCGGAATATCAGTTTAGCAGAGACAGTGCCAAACCACAAATGCCACAAAAACCAGGATTAAGCTACAGTCACCTGGCTTGCTTAAAGGCAGGTCTGCACTTGCCAGATCAGGACACAATGCCTGGGGCTCGAAAGAGGGCAACTCAGGGTCATTCTTTGATAGGAAACACAGACACCCAAGTTTTTCAGATTGGATAAGAAATGACATCAGCAGCTAATGTAAAAACACATTCCACAAATACTTTAATTTTACTGCATTTTGTATTGTTCTTTCAAAAGCCATATGATACTCCTCACATTCTCAGGCAAACCCTCCAACAGTTTCTCCTTCTAGACACGTTTACTGAATGTTATGATTAAGGTATGGAAACATTCGAAGTGTCCAGTTTTCCTGATGTTCCTAGAACTTCACCCAACTAACACAACTACGAATAATAATCCCAAAGAAACGTAGGGCATGGTAAAGCACCAGGTAACACAGTGAGTCACCTTACACTTCAGACGTCATGGGCTTAAGGCTGGATGGTGTATTTGCAATAGACATATTGCACTTTTCTAAACTGCTACTGGAGCACAAAAAACATTCATCAATGCCGGAAAATGTTTATAAGTGCGCACACACACACACACACACACACACACACACACACACACACACACACACACACACACACACACACACACACACACACATCCTTATCTCCTTCCCAGCCTCAACTTAAACCATAAGTGACCAAACAAAATACAGGCCTTTCTGCTATGTTAGTTCTTTAATTGCATTCACAGTTTTTTTTTTATATAAAACAGATGCTGCCCTTGTGAGGACAATAAAATGTATTTTCAGGTCTTTATAATATTGTCGGGAAAGCTGGTCCCCACAATGTAATATATACAAGGACCACACACATAATTTCCGTTACTTTGTCCGCAATGTTAAAGAAACTGTCTATTAGGTAAAACCTTGCCAAATTGGCACTAATGTATACACAAAAGCATGGAGGTCTGGGGGAGTCTGGCTTTGCTTAAAGGTCAGCATAACAGGACGTGACCACGCCGCATTCATTCACATCTTCCTGTAGTAAAGCGTGTGTTGAAGCTCGCCTGTTTGGATGAAGCCAGAGCCGGTGCTTTACTGCCACATGTGCAGACTGTGCAGCAGGAGCTGGAACATTTTGCCGTAGACCTGGAACGGCCATGCTCTTCATTTAATCAACGTTGGTCAACAATGCCACTGCAACTCCCTGCAGGGTACTAACTGTATGTTACTATCTCTCAAATTCTCTTATTAGAGCTGTACATTATCACATTGCAATGTGTCAAATTTCCAAGTAACATTGCTATGATATTTCTAAAAAGAAAAAATAGTTGAAATTACCTAAAATAAACAACAGCCAAAGGAACTTCTTACTATCTAACAAAAGAACGTTTCAAAAAAGTTCACCAGACGCACAACAATGCTGACAAATCACGATGATGACAGTGACACGATACATTGTGAAGCTCTGGATTTCATCCTCAAATCCCTTATCTAAAAATTATATGTTGTACTTTCGTGACCTCTTCAATATTAAATTAACATCAAGTAATGAAATTAATATAAAGCAATAATAGTTGCACACAATATTAAATCAAGACTTCTTTGATGCAAATCGTTACTATAAAAAGTGACACAAAAATCAACAACACTCAACATCTTTGTTTAACTGAAGCACACGGCACACAGGTGCAACAACAAAGCTAATTCAGGGACATAAAACAGTCATCTTCAGTCTCACTGTCACATTCAACCTTAATGGACCACCTGGAAAAGCTACAATCCTGAGAAGTAATGTGCTCAACACTGAAATATCGAAAGAGCCAATGCTTCACTGATTTACCTTCAAGGGCACCTGTCCCTTAAATCTAAGTCATGTGGAGAATTGTACAAAAAACTGCACCAGGAATGCCTAGATTTCAACAGGCACACCCAGCTTTTTAACTATGGAATTTCTAAAGCTACTACTGACAGGATTTTACATTTTTCATACTGTGAGCTGACAAAAAAAAAACAATTCCGCAACAGCTCACACACGTTTGGGCAATATATTGTGCAACTGATGCCTCGTCCACACGTACGCGGGTATTTTTTAAAACATACCTTTTTCTATATGCCTTGGGCTTTTGTCCACACGTAAACGTCACTGAAAACGAAGCTTTTGCAAAACTCCATCAAGGGTGAAGATTTTAAGAAACTCATTTTCAGCATCAACATGTAGACAGGGAAAACGTGGCTCGAAACGTCAGATTGTGCGCCGTTGTCCACTTTGTTTAACGTCAGATCGTGCGCCATTTAATGTATACATTAGGTGAGTTTGAGCAATGGCGGACTTAGCCGAAGTAGTGCTTGTGCTGACCTTGCTGACTGGACTTCATACATGTGTTGAGATACATGTTGAGTCATACTATTCGCATAATATTTATCAGCACAGGCATTGGAATGTGGACCATGGCTTTCAACTTAACAGCACTGGCAATTAGGCTTCTGATTGGCTAACATGGCAGTACGGTTAGAGTTATAATGCCGCCTATTGTTTTTGCATGCTCTTGACAGTGCATTCATGTGGATGAAAATATTTTAGATGACAATATTTGTGTGGACGGGGAATTTTTTAATCCTGTGTACGTGTAGACAAGGCATTAGAGATGCTTATTAACCACACTGCATGTCTTTGGACTGCAGAATGTAAAACACCTGTGTGAACTCTCAACAAAGGCAGTGGAGCTGTGTTTCAGAGAACAGCGTTACCCACTGAACCAGGATGCCAGCCCACCAGCAGACTGTCAGTAATCGAAGTTGTTATAGTAGCGTGATATCAGAGAAGAAACTTGGAAACCAACAAAATTAACACAGAAGACAGAAGGATTAGAGATTTAAACCTGGCATAAAACATGCAGCGTAAGAAGAAATTAAAACTGCACATAAAAATAGTCCAGGCCTGAAAAAATACCAGTTTAAAAGTCATTAAGCAAATTTGAAGTCAGTATTTCTGTTTATTTAAGTTCTGTTAATGCCCAACAAAACATTTAAACACACTATAATGAATAAAAGCATTACAGATTACACTGTACATATTGGTCTAAGAAATCCAATCGATCAAGATTGTTAGGTGAGACTCCTAGCTTTAGGAACTAGCAGTTATGACACAGTACATTTTCATGCAGTGCTTTACACACAAATCCCAGCCATGAGACACACACACCCCTTACAGGGGGCTCAGCACATTCACCACACCTGGCAGGCATCTCTGATCCACGGTAACGTGTAATTTGGCCTTTCATATACCAAACAATCTAATTTATGATTAAATAAGTGGTGACTGCGACTCTAAGAGTGTTGCTGTTGGAAGTGAGAAGACCTCTACATATGCCCTCTGTGTTACCTTGGATGCCCCTTGATGCAACAAGTAAATTACTGCATGTTAGTTCCCCCCTGGGTCAGAGTCACTGCACAAGGACAGGCAGGAACACAGGTACAGTTACAGGAAAGTTGGCCATGGGACTAAGCACTAGGATAAATCTGAGGAGCCACAGCAAGAGGACAGAACCTGGAAGAGTGACAGAGTCACATTGTTAGGGAATGTGCACCTGGAAGCATGGGGGAGTCACAGAGTCAGCAAACAGGATTAAGTGGCTCAGAAAGAAGCAGAGCTGCTCGGGCAGAGGCAGTGGGTAGATCAGCAGAGACATGGGTAGATCAGCAGAGTTTAGGTTTGGAGGTTTATGCTGGTGTGGCTTTTAGCACTGAAAGCACTGAAGTTCAGGCTGGGTTCTCAGCAGCCACCAATAAATCAAACTCAAAATTAAAATACATGCATTTGCATATAACCTACGGTCATCCTCCTGGATACTTTAAATCATGCTTAGGCTACATATAATACCTAATTCAATATAAATGCTATGTAAATAATTGTCAAACTGAATGGTTCGGGGAATAATGAGAAGACACAAAAGCCATGCACACAGCACAAGTAATGAACAGCTTTTTGGAACTTGAAAACGAAAAGAAACCAATCGCAGAATGCACTTCTTGTGGGTGCACTGTACTACCAGCAGAGGGCACTCTCACATCTGTTTTGAATCAGTAAGGCGCGCTCACACACATATATAATATATATGCATATACACACATATAAACATACAGATTATATATATATATATATATATATATGTTAAAAATTTACATGTTCAAGAGGCTGACCGCTAAAGGACAGGTCAGAGTTCATACCCGTATGGGCCTGTACCTTCTCCACATACAGGAATGTATCTGGCACCAATATCCACAGCCTCAGGGAACATTTATCTAATGCCGCATAATCCACCCTGTTTGTGTGTCACCAAATCTTATAAGTAACCGTTTGGTTAGACTTGGTTGAACACTAATAATTGATAAAAAAAAAATTAATAAAAATAATTAAAAAGAAAAAACACAAACTTCTCACATAGTAAGCCATTACAGGGTAAACTAGGGGGCAGCGTAACAGAGTGAAATATATGGGTGATGTGCTGCTGGCATTATTTGTTTTTATGGAGATAATCCAGTGAAAATGTGGAGTTTAACATTTGCATCCATCAATACCACAATTAAAACCACATTACATACATCGTGAAACAAATTCTCAGCTTCTTCAGCGGATCATTTTCAAATTTTAGTGGTTAAAACAAACACTACCAATGTTCAATAAAAGTATATGGATTAGAATGTATTTGTGCTTTTTATGTAAAAATCAACTGATAAATTAACTGATATGTGTGTGTGTGAAATCAGAGACCATAAGCAGGCCTCCCAACTATGGAAGGTTCCCAGAAAAATGGGTGTATCAGCATCTTACTGCCCCCATTACTAATCTCTACAGTGGACAATAATCCAGAAAGAATATGGAGAAACAAGTTGTTCCATACTGGGGGGTAGGTGTAGTGATGATATTTGTCCTGTTCTGCTTGACTTCTACATATTGTCAACTCAGGAATTCCTCTTTTCCCATCCATCTCGCAAGACAGTGGAATTTGCAGGTAGCCCCTCCCCAGCCCCTGCTGTGCCTCCCCTGACAGGTAGAGTTTCACTGTGAGTCACTGCTCTCATTCTAGTCCTGCAGCCACAAAAGCAGCTGTAATTACCCCCCCCCCCCCTGAAATCCCTGAAAGCACAGCAGCATGAGCAGGAAGGTGGAGAAATGAGAGGCGTGTTTGGGCCCAGCTTTGAAATACTTTGAAGTGCAGGAGTGGTGCTGGTCGCCATCACAGCAAGTGGAAAGTATGAATGTGGCTTGAAGGCTCACTTGATGTAATCTCTTCTAGGCCGAGGTTGTGCTAGTGAAGCACATGAACATTATAAAAAAAGCCTAATTAAATACGTGGCACCGGAGAGGCTCTATGAGTAGTTCTGTAACCACTGAGCTCCAGGGCTGGAGGCCCGGTCCGTCTGCCTGTCGATGGATAGATGATACCACACACAAATTTTCCCCCTGGCTCAAGCGTCCTTCCCTGTACTGCCAGCAACCACCAGGCCATTGGAGAAACAACTTTGCATGACATATTTGCTGAAAACTGTCATTGTAGTTCTAGAGAACTCATTTTAATAGCAAAATTACACAATTCCGATACATATTGAACATTTTATAACCCCTCATAGATAGTACGTAATAGTACAGACCGCTAAAAATTTAAATGTTTAGTAACACTTTACAACATTGTTTCCCAATCCGGTCCTCGGGGCCCACAGTTGGTCCACATTTTTGCTCCCTCCGAGCTCCCTGCCAGATTAAGCAGTAATATGTACTGTCTGTGGGTCTCCAAGGACCGGATTCAGAAACACTGGTTTACACTAATTCCACCTTCATGATGCATTTATTTTTCATTCACAGAACATCCAATGCACTTCAGAATGCATTCACAGAACATCTATAACCAGCATGCAAAGCCATAACATTCCTTAATATACATTAATAACAAACACTATATGATTATAATGTTTGTTATTCATGTATAATAAAGCTCTTAAAGTATGTTAGAATGTTAAGGTATACTTAGATGCTGCCCATGAATGTTCTATGGATGCTTTATCAGTGCGTTATGAGAGTGTACTGAAAGTTCTAAGCATTTTGAAGGTGCAGTTAAGCATTACACTAACTAAGAAAGTCATGAACATTAATGTGTATTAGTTAAACACACATTATACAAAGTGCGGTATCACTAAAACAATACAGTGACAGTGTGTCACTACAGACACGGGGGTCAGTTTTCTGGAAAAAAAAAGGGGGATATCAGATATGTGATATTTTCCAAGTGATTAACAAATTACTTTTAATGTAGGGTATTTGCATGCAACAATTTAAGTAGTATTTCTTAAAATAGCTAATAGAAAAAAAACTAAACACAATGATTTATAAAAAGCTGTATTTTACTTTCTGAAAGGTTATTATTCAGCACCAAGGACAGCTACCGGTCCAATTCATATACTTGCTGAGAAGATCAAATGTCAGTTTTATTTATTATAAAATGACTTAAAAAAAAGTTTTCACCTTTTCAGTTACATCTGAAATCTGAAACCAAATGACAGGCAGTGACACCTCTACTGCTCAAAAAACCTAAAATGCTCAATGTTAATCAACACAGGATATAAAATATGAATTAAAAATTATGCAACATATCTGTACTACTGCATAGCTATGCATTAAATCTATCATTCATAAGTCATACATACATAACCTATAAATTCTGCAACTTGTTGAAATTATTATGTTATGATATGTTTATGATAAAAATTTTGTTTGAGAATGTGAACTGATATATAGTACCAGTATATCTGAGTACACGTGAAGTAGTTTAAGACCCTCGATATAACCCCCCAGGAGCATCCCGCTCTGAGAGATGGGTGAGCAGCTACTTTTAAGACTAAGCAGAGCACAGGCTAGCACAGCATGGCACAGGCCAGGCCGGCACAGCACGGGACTGGTCCCATCACTCAGGCTGCTTCCCGCTCTACTCAGTACACCCCCAGGTGCCCCTAATTGCTGTTTTAGTTGCTGGTGCATGGTATCACGAGAGGATTGTAGGCGTGTGCTGTTTGCCATCTGTGGGTGGGAGGAGTGGGTTGGGTTGGTCCCCACCTGGTCTGTAATTTCCCCACAGACACTGTGCTGTATTGGCTTCCAGTATCCCAGTCAGGACAGTGATGAATATACTTGGCTGTGAATGTTATGTTTAGGGAAACAGCAAATGGAACAGAACCCAAGTTTAACAACTATTACTTACATATTCTAATTTATCATAAGCAAACACACACACAAACACATATCCCTACAGCAAACTGAAGAATTATGAAAAAAGGATGACAAAGAGTGACACAGACAGCGCAGCAGAAAGACATAGAAGTACTAACAGTATTTATATTGGGGTAGCAGCCGGTCGCTGTATCACGTGTGAGTGGCAGCTGAGACGTTCATCCAACCACCGTGTCTCCCTCTTCCATCCCACGATAGTTTTAGCGCAGTAGAGTGTGTGTTCATTCTCCACAGGTCGTTAAGGCATGTCATACACATTCAGCCATTGTCTGTATGACGGGCAAGTCCCATCAGGTCATCTCAGGCGTGTTTACCGCACAGAAGCACCAACTTAGTGGGGAGCAGTACTCAGATTTATGGCCCACACTCTCCGTGGCACCTGAGATTCATGAAGGACCAGAACCACAGAGCATGTATGAAGGGGGAGGGACATGACATGCTGGACACATTCTTGGGCGTAAATTATAGGGGGGTGGGGGGGTTGTAGCTCCCCCAATAAGTGAAAGCCAGCGAATATGACCCCCCAATAATCATGTTTCCCCCGTAATGGGTGGAGACCTCAACCCCCTCAATGCTCCAGTCAAAGTTACGCCCTTGGCTGTAGTTCTATCCTGTGTAAACACTACTTCTCATTTGTGGATCATTCAAATCAGTCGCACACATTATACCGTCCAACTTATCTGTGGATGTGTTGTTACGGAGTTTTAAACGAACAGCACCGCGCGTAATGTGTTAACTGATATTGCTAACAATTAACCGGGCAAGAATTGAATTTCATTAGTAGCCAGATTGTTTATCGGATTTAAAGTAGTTCGGCCTAATTGTAAATTAACATAAGTGTAAATGTAAATGAAGAAAAAGACCATTTAAACTGAGGTACCATAAATCCAAGTTGTCCGGCTTAGCAAAAAATCTTGCTTTTCCATATGGGACCATAGTATTGCTACTTCTGTGGCAAATGGAAGGCATCCGACTCCGTTTTCCCCGAGTGTTTAGTGGATGTGACTGAATCTCGGAAACCGAAAACCGGATCCCAATGCAAATGGAACGCCGCAGTATACCTATAGAGACGACTATCGAGCTTTTTGCATGTGCAGTTCCATCGTTCGGGGTTAGGGTTCGGTTTTAGGGCAGGGGTGGGGAACCTGATCCATGGAGGGCCGGTGTTACGCCGAAAAAGGCATCCCTGCAGTAGAATGCATGCCTGTCTCTAAATGACCGATTGGTCGCTGATCTGAAACGAGTTGAGCTACTTTGTCGAGTAAGGCTACCGTAGTGCTAATCGATAGCCCCCAAAAACCCGTAAAACTAACCTCAACCCCCCAAAAAACCTCTCAAACCTTAACCCCTAAAAAAACCCTGACCCCCCCCCCAAAAGAACCCTTAAAAGCTCAACTCGTCAGAACACCGGCATGCAGTGGATCAGGATCTCCACCCCTGTTTTAGGGGTTTGGGTTAGGGTTAGAGTAAGGATTTTAGTTTTTTTTTTGGGAGATTAGGGTTGGGTAAGGGTTATGCTTAGGCCTATCGATTAGCACTACGGTAGCCTAACTCGACCGAACACCGGAAATAATGGGCGAGGTCACTTACTTCTAGTCTTTTGAGTACAGATTATACACACAATATAATTCAGTAAATGAATATTTAAGATCAATTAATATTCAGTTAAAAATGAACAGAATTAGTAAACTAAACCGGATTTAAAACTGTAGCATTGAAATATGACACATAGCTACTGGATACTTGACGTCTTGGGTAATAATGAACTTACCATCACAAAGATCTCCGATACAGCACACAAGGACAGTTAAAATGAGAGCCCAGAAACCCATTATACTTCTGCTGCTTATCAATATATCAATTAATATGATGTGATAATATCCTGGCTACATACGTCTTCCTTTCGAAAGAGAAACTAAGAGAGGCGGGCAGCAGCTGCTTTAACCGGAAGTGGGCGTTTATAGGAAGTCCCTCCTCAAAATAAATACGCGACCTCATGTCGATCATTTTTTATATTATGGACAAGAAAAACAGTGGAATTAACTGGATTCCCGGTGTTTTACGGCTGTTTCTAGTTATTGTCATTAGTGCAGTGTATTTAGTCCGCGTTTCCGTTCATTTCCCCAGTCCGGTCATTGAAGTTGCGTGTGTTTTGAATCTGTTATCCCTGCAATAAACCCGTTTTTGTTCGTATTCATGGATTCTGTCGCCTGCTTCCCAGTGAATCGTGACATTACATGTATAATTTGTAGGGTTTGTTAAAGAAAATAAAAAGGTGTCTTGGTCCTTCGGAAAAACTTCGGTTCTCCGTACCGTTACTTAAATTTTTGCGCTTGAGCGAATGAGTCTTTCTGTCATGTGTGCACCGATACATACGTATACCATTTTTGCCTTCATGACAAATGTACCTGAAGGAAATTAATTCTATCAATAATGTGGGACTGCTATCAAATAAACGACTATTGAAAACTCAATATATTAATGATAAATACAATAAGGATAAATACAAATGTATGGGGAGGGAGGGTTATTAATATAAACAATCATGCTTGCATATTAGGGTGGTATGGTGGGTAGCACTGTCACCTCACAGCAAGAAGGTTCTGGGTTTGATCCCCGGGTCGCCCAGGGTGCCTTTCTGTGTGGAGTTTGCATGTTTTCCCAGTGCATGTGTGGGTTTCCTCCCACAGACTAAAGACATACAGATTAGGTCGACTGGCTACTCTAAATTTCCAATAGGTGTGGCTGTTTGTCTGTGTTGGCCCTGTGGTGGACTGGCAACCTGTCCAGGGTTTACCCTGGACTCTGTACCCTGCCTCTCGCCCGAAGATGCTGGGATTGGCTCTGGCTTCTCTGTGACCCAGATGGATAAAGTGGTATAGATAGTGGACGGACGATTACATACTGAAAATAATGTTTCCTCTAAACTTCTTTACGAACACACACTACATATATGTTGTGGGGTTTCCTCCGGGTACTCCGGTTTCCCCCCACAGTCCAAAGACATGCTGAGGCTGATTGGAGTTGCTAA
>JAABNY020000114.1:94460-119291 GCA_015164015.2 Brevimyrus niger | reverse complement strand
CAATCTCTGTTTTCTTCCGATGAAGAACAAAAAATATTGAACGTTTTATCGAACACATTTTTATTGATATCGATCATATGTATACCGTGATACATATCGTTATCGTTTTATCGCCCAGCCCTAGTGTTAATTAGAATACCTCATAAGCCCCAAAGAAGCTCTCATCTATAATGCTCTGCAGATTCCTTCATGATCATTTATAACAGTCAGTATAAGAATAAAGGATAGTATGTATGGCATTATAGAGGTATCTATTGTGCATTATAGATAGCAACTTCATAAAGCATTTATAATAATAAACATGGCTATAATGGTTATGCCTTTTTGTAGATTTATAGCCATATTAATAATGCTTTATGAATGCATTACGGGCTATCAACGTGTTCATATATTCTTACAAACATGGCATTCACAGAAACCGTTACTGAAAGTGTTTGTCGATGCTCTTCAGGCTTCCTGAATGGAGGACAGCAAATAGCGCTGCGGGCAGCTGGCTAATGCAATGGAGGAATGTTCCCGAGGCAGATGAACACATCAGGGGGAGAGTTCTCAACAAGTTCTACCAAGCAGGCCGGGAATTCCTGCTATGAATGGCTGCAAACACAAGCATGACACGTGGGAGGGAGCAAAGACCACACTGTCTGACAGCAGATTTAGACTCTGAAAGAAAGGTGAGGGACGTGGATCAGGGATTTAGCCCCAGTTCAGTCATTCCCATCTGTCCCAACACGCATATGATACACACAGTTGTTTCCAGCTGTGATCACAGGCATCACTCGCAGTGTGTTACTCCTCGATGATTCATTTTGTTTGGAAAACAATCACTCTGAATGTTTGCCATAAGCAAGAGCCTTCCAGAGGCTCCTGCCTTTGGTAATGAATCACAGGGGTGGGGAAAAAATATCAATTTTATATTTAATTGCAATCTGGGTTTTGACTATTCCATACCATTTCATAAAGTCCTAATATCAATCCAGTTAATTTATGCCTTTTTCCCATGACTTTGAAAATATTTTTGCTAAATTCTATTTGTATCAGTCCTATTATCGTATGCTGGTAAGGTGATACATTCTCACCTATAGGGTTGCAACTGTATTGTGCAATTGCCTTGCTCTGACATTTTTGTGCATTGCCAGTAAAGGGCAAAGGAAGTATTCTGAGGCTTTCAGAGTAGGGCTTTCTCCTCACACTACTCATATTCAGTATACTGCTTATATGATGATGCAAAATAAAGCTATATTATGAAAATGTTAATTAACTGATTTTCAAACATCGTGCGTGACAGTGAAGTAAATGAAAGTGACTAAATGTCTGCAGGTACAATGTATTTCTGGCTGGTTACAAGAACTGCAGAAGGAAATGAAGTGTTTTGGTGCATTCAATAGTAGGTACATGAATTTATCCGTTTTTTGTTATTTCAGGGTAACAATTATGTTCCTTTGCAATGTTATTGTCGCAGTGCTGTACCTGTTGTCCTTGTTTTTACAACAAATCTGGCTTGATTGCACATTAGTGAATGTGTTTTTTCATTCATGAGTGTAATCACACTATTTAATCTATTTTATCTACTAGAGCTGAAATGGAATCCAAATAGGCACTTGTGAAAATCTAATTGAATTGTAAGGTCAGGGGCAAACCCCAGCCCTAAATAATACCCATATGTTCCACAAATAACATTCTAATTTGTGTTGACATACATCTTTAATTTCTAGTCCTTCTGAAACATGGCATGCAAGTTTTAGACTTGCCCATTCTTATTTTCAGCTATTCTTTTCAGTCAGAAGTATTTTTGTGGCTTGGCCCCCTGTCAAATAAAGATTTTTACATACAGGCCTTTGACCTTTTTTTCAGTGTTTTCACAGTTTGTCAGCTTTTTAAACATCTCTCCAAACATGGAAAACTGCTATATAATATTACATTTCTAATTCCTATCAGATAAATCGAGTCACATTTGAACAGGAAGGAATTCATGTCACATGAGCGTTCAGATATGGTATCGGTACCAGTCACCATTTCATTATTTCACAAGCGTCACAAAGCAGTGTGTGCATTCATTATAACGAAACATCATATTTAACCCGAACTTTTAGCATAATTGATTTTATGGTAGTCCTTTCGTAAGTACGAATTGTCTGTGAGTCAGACACACTTAACCTGGGGACTGCCTGCATTGCTACACATTTTCAGATAATGCAGCAACTTTATAGCTTAAAATTTAAAGAGAGACATTTCATTATAATGTGCATCTTTTCCTGGTATATATATCCTACTGCAAAAAGTGACCAAACACTTGCCCTACATAGATCACTGAAGTGTTATCAGTAATAACGTAATGTGAAGCACCATTAAGTGACATTAACTGCATGCGTGTTTTGCCGTGTGGTCCACCTGAAGCACCCTCAGCAGGACAAATGCAAAAGCACAAAGCAGACAGTGGTGGGGGTGCCGTCTGGGAGGAGGGGCTTTGACTATAAGATCAGCAGAATTGCAGCATGGAGGTTCACCTTGATTCTGCTGGGCCTTATTCCTCACCTACTTTGATCTCACTAACTTCTCACAAATCCCATTTATAAATGTATTGTCCCCACGTGGCTTGACGCAAAACACTGGATGGATTGCTGTCCATCACCGGCTGCAGAGATAATCCGGCTGCATTCCCCACCCGCTGAGAGGCCCTCAGACGGCTTCTGTTCCTCTGATGCTTTGGTGGGGGGCTGTGAGAGGGAGATCTTCAAAGGAGCAAATGCAAATAGAGCCATAACACACCTCACGCTGCCGCTTTGTCACAAACTCCCTGAAAGGCCACAAGGAAGAGCAGCAGGAGCCAAATGTCAAAGAACATGGAATCAAAATCAGTAAGGGAACGACACTGATGACATTTCTTGTGGCAATGCTATAGCAGCTTTTGTTTTTGGAATTGTCAGAAAACAGAGACATTCCCTTAACTCTACATGGCCATTTGCTTTTAGCAACTCAAAATAAAATCGACGCAAGAATTCTCCCTCTGGTATAAATTAAATCCTGCTGAAATGCAACAGGATTACCAAAGACAAACCCATCTTAAGTTTTTATATATTTGCTGCCCTCATATACGACTTTATTTTATTTGTTATACATACCTAGAAGTTTGATCACCATCAGGTTAGATGATATAGGATCCACTCTGTGACCCTGAGCTAGTGACAGATATTGAGGGTGCTCTTCCACAAATGAATAAATTGTATAAAAATTTGATCAACATTCCACTATCATAAACGAATACAAGATGATATAAAAAAAAAAGTTGTGTGGGAATGCACTTCCTAGGCCCGACAATATTATTTTATGAATATATTATAATGATGTAAAAACCAAACAATGGTTACACAGTCCATATATGCAGACTCTTTGTCCCTTTCTTTGTCCCTTCAGTAAAGCACTGATCTGTCTTTAGGCAGAGTAAAATACCACAGGTGACAATTAACTATCAATATTCCATATGCACTGTGTTACCTGGTATTTGATGAGTTGCTTATGGAAGGTGGGAGACAGATCAGTGTTTTACTGGACTTGCATTCACTAATATCAGTTATTTCTAAAAGGCCCTCTATGTACATGACATGTATATTTATGCTTGTGATTTGTGTTTTGAATAACAGAAACTAACAGGAAATTGATGGAAGCATTAATACAATGTAAGGTGATTTACGTCGCAATTTCGTAACCTAAACTACCATACTGAGGAAAAAAAAGATGTGCTCTCTGCCCAATCAAGCACAGAAGGCATTTAACAGGTGAAGCCCTTTAATGTGCAGTGGGCCAAACAAAGTGCAGGTCAAGGAACATTAGCTTGCAGGTTCACAGACAAATGTGTCCATGGCAAAGTGTTTTGATTGAGAGGAAAAAACAATGTAGCATTAAGGCAAGAAGCCGTGGGGCCGAGGTGCATCCATCCATCATAGCAGGGGCCCAATGCAAAATTAATCAGGGGACCTGACCCCTCCCCCCCCCCACCATGCCGGCAAATTTTTACTGAGTGCCCCTTTTGATAGTAAATTTGGGGGGAGTAAATTTGCAACAATTTATAAAGAACCCCACCTCCCCAGCTCAGCAAATTACTCCCCCCAACCTTGTCTCCACCCCCCTGCTGTGAGACCCCTCCTCCACCCCTGCTATACAGGCCACATTTTTTTTTAAATGCCATCGCCATGGTAAAACCTGCATTTAGATCAAAAATGTCCTTCAGAACTGATCCCTGCTCCAAGATGATTCTCATTTGTCTTCAAGGCTTCTTGTTCCATTTGTGAACTTAACAGAATTCTTCTCTGAGGTACAGTGTGACACATAGCAGGTCACAGTACCCAGATATGACCTTCTCTCATTTCACTTGGCACAGGTATTAGGTTCTGATAAGCAGATTATGACAGGATACAATACTCAACTTTGTTCCTTATCTTAAAAACACCAATAATAAAAGCATTTTGTAGCATTTTAGGTTCATTAAGGAAAAAAAAATGCATGCTTATTTTAATTCAGAGGATACTAATAGACACTGTAGCAGTGAACCAGGAAATAACTTTAAAATTATTCTAATTTTCCTCGAGCAATGGTTCCATACCCACATCACATGACTCCCATTACAATTATTCTAATCAACTATTGATCCTTCAGGTTTTAGCAATTTAAACGGCACTGAAATCAAAATACCACAGAAGTTAGATTTAAGGATAAAAGCCTACAAGGAACTAAAATGTAGTTTATGCTGTAGCAATTTCTCAGACGGCATAAAAGCCACAATTGCTAATTAAGCTTAGTGGTTTGAAAAGCACTAGAGGAATATTAGCCTTTACATAAACACTCGCCTTTTACATACAGCCGTTTAACAGCAGCCAGGTTGATAGTCATCCATGTTCTCCGTAATCAGACACAATGAAGTTCCAAGCAGTGACCCTGGATGCTCATCATTCACAAGAGAAGAGAAAATGAAAATCAGCCAGCACTTTCCTGTCTACAAGTGAGGGAGTCCCAGGAGCCACTAAGACTACCACATTAATGGTACGATGATTGCGGGAGGTGCAAGTCCACCTTGGGTACTGTTTGAGATGGAAGAGCAGATGAGTCAACAAACATGCATTCTTTCTGAGAGAAGGGTAACACCACTGCTGTCCAGACACTGCTACCAAAAATTCCTTCATAACTATCAAAAGGGGAAAAAAAACTAACAAAAAAAAAAATCAGAAAGCAGACTGTGTTTTGAGTAAATAATCTCGCAGATGGAGTCTACCATATATGTCTGTGCTGCAATAAAATATTTTTGCTATTAAGAAAAAACTTTGGATGGGGGGGGAGAGAACCACCAAGCAACAATCAAAGCAGGAACTGTGTAAAGCTGCCCACCCCTCTCTTTAAATCACTGCATCAAAGTGGGACACCACTGGCAGACGTTCAGGGGCTAGACAATAACTTCTGCATGCGGCATTAGAAGCAGTGACCTAGTCACCCATAATGGATTCTTTTTCTAAAGACCTAAGCAGGAACCAGTGATGCTTGAAGAAATCACCATTTGCAAAGAAAAGAATCCTTAAATGCTGAACACACAGCTATAACTAAAAGTACGGTGGCAAATCAAAACTCCAGCTTCACCGGCGGGACTAAATATTATTGTATTTTTCCTCAGAAGTGCTTCTACCTAAAAACAGATTTTCTACGTGTCAATTTGCTTATTGCCTAAACGTTTCAATCGGGGAAAGTCGACCAGGCTCCTTTGTGCTCCTTTACAGTATTCATTATAAGTAATTAGTGTTATGTAGCTTTTTAAAACGGAACGCCTGTAATTATTAAAACAAACCATCAGCTGGCTACAATAATGCATCTACCGTACTCAGACGTTAAACTGAACTCAAGCCACCGTCTTAAAATCAAAATCAATGACGCCATCAAATTAGTCAAAATCACACACACTTTACAATCGGCAGTTCTTTCGTTGTACCGAAATCAACACGTAAACAGAATAAACTGACTAAATTGGCACCTTACGGAATTAATGTGCAGTTGCCAGCGCTTATTTTTAAATACGCTATACTTAACTTGCTTGGGCTATGAAACACTAAGTAGGAAGACGCGCTGAGGACGGAACATAAAACACTAGTCCACTCTGGTTTTACTTCTCCAGCATGGTATTATCACAAATCATTATGATTAAAAGGTAAAGCAACGATTATATGCAACAGTGCTAGTGATTGAAATGTAAAGTGACAGGAAGAAGTAACAAACTTACCGTTTGCGCAGATTCTACCGATATGACAATGATAATGATACATATGCTGCAAATGATAGAAAATTGCGAATTAAAATTTTTCATTATTTTGTGCGTATTATGTACACAGTATTACCGCGATTCATTATTTGAATTTTAGACACGATTTGGCTCACACAAAGGAGGCCATATTAACTTTATAACCTACCTCCACTTCATTTTCCCTCGAAGCCGTGGAAAGTGGGTATTTATGGTGTTTATCTCACTTCTTAAGTGTGAGACAGTGTTTCTGACAGCGTGGTCATTAGAGATTCCTGAAATCAAATAACCAGCCTCGAAAATAAGCACCGAGAAAAAGTATATAAACTTCCAATTAAAACGAGTGAAAAAGCACGAATAATTTCGTTTCTAAACAAGTGTAAACGTGCGCAAATACGATTACATTTGGTTGAACTAAAGTTGGAAAGAAACTATAAAGCTTCGCTCAACCTCTTGCTATAGTTACTTCCATTCAGCTCAACAAGAGGAGCAGACAGAATAAGGACAGGAGGCGGGACGGTGCTGGAGGCGGTATCCCTCACCTTGCAGTAATAATAGTCTGTTTAACACGACTAAGCAGAGTAATGCCACTAAGATTATTATTTTATTTATTTGCCGTATTTGTATAAAAGATTTAATTAACACATACGTCTTAACATTAATTTGTCTTGCATACAGGGGACGGCATGGGGATGTTAATTAGTTATTAAGGTGTGTTGCAACCTGGTGGCGGTAACAATTTCAGAAAAAACTGAATCAGAATGAAAACTTGTAAACTGATAATAGTTCTACAACCTGTACACCGGAAGAAAAAATACATATATTTTAAAACACGAGTTTAATTATTTAGTATTTTATGAAGCAAACTATATTTTGTTACCAAGCTTAAATCCCACTAACCCTTCAAAAAGTTTGAACGTGATTTGTGAGCGCTTTATTTGAATACTTCGAAATAAATGGACTATAAAGACACATTGTGTATTCAAATAGTTATTATTTGAAGACACCGGTCATTTTCCATTTTCCCAAACTCATTAACTCGATGTTAGGCGGACAGTGTGGAAAATGAATGAATATTCTTGATAAGCACGAAGTTACGAAAACGGCCTTTAATAGCAATACATGTTTAGATACAAATGGTGCATCAAAAAACAAAATGAACTTTAAATTAGAAACCCTTCGCATCCTTTCGCATGTTTAACGTTGAACATAAACTGTTGCGCAGGCAGGAAGTAGTTCCGGTTGGCAGGTTAAAACGGTGCGGAAAAAAAAGTTTTGCAGGGGGCAGGAGGCAGTGGTTTGTTTGCTGCAGATCGAGCTTTCGTCGATTACAAGTGTCTAGCATTAGTCTATGAAACACACACACAAGGAATAATATGTCGTGGCTCATTTCACTGATGAGTTAGTGTTTATGTATAAAATGAACAACAACGACGTAAAGAATCTTGAAGAGCCGAAACGTGCAGTTGCTTTACTGCTCATAATACTTTGCTTTGGAGTTGGAGACCTAGAATCGGCGGTAAGTACAGTTACTTTTAATAATTTGTTGGTGTTTTCTCTCTTCTAATGCCTTTAAATACAACAAAATAATCTGAAAACCAAATTGTTAATAAATAATGAACGGGGGTATATTGAAGAAATATTAAATAATTTTAAAAATAATTTACTTCGATTTTTAATATGAATCCATGTAATAATTTTGATTGAACTCTTAGTTATAGTTAAAAAAGTAAAAAAAAGTAAACCTTTTAGCCTCGCAGCTGGACATCTTTCTTATCTAATAGCAAAGTTTAAAAAATAGTGTCACAGCTCCGTCAAGCCTGTGGAAATTTTCGTATGTTATCTGCGTACTATAACATCAAGGAAAATGAAGTAATGTCTTTGCGGTAATATAACTAATCTATTGTATGTATCTAGTAGGACATCTTAATAAATTTAAATTGTAGTGTATTACATGACGCTTAAAAAACATTCACGACCACAGAATTTGTTGCCGAATCATACTTTTGTGGTTTTATGCTGTTTCAAACAGTTTACGTACGACAATGCACGGGTGCGCAATAAAGAAATCAAAGTGAAAAGCAGGCGCGACGCGGGGGATCCTGCCCCGCATGTCCTAGAATCCCCACTTTACTGACCGCTACTGTCTTCCCGCATGTGAATCAATCTTTTCCCTGATATCGGATCAGCGTATGATGTTTACGTTTAACATCATTTCATTTATTTCTTACCGTGGGTTTCATGTGCCAAAACGATTTAGAAAACAGCATTTTTTCCCACTTTACTGCTCATATAAACACTGCTTATTGCCACATGCATGCGTGTGAGATGTAGGATGTACTTATATGAGCTAAGTGTACATGATATTTTGTTTTCCCAAGTTGTTTTGGTACATTAAGCACACCTGTATATATTCACATAAACCATCATTCTAAAAATCTGTTTTATGTTTGAATTAAATTGTGGCTAAACCAAAATTTATATAGAAATACCACATCATTTCTACACACCCCTTTCTGCTTTAAAGCTCAGAATTATGGAAGTTCTAAAAGACTAAACACAAAAAACATAACGTGCTTTAAAGGTACTGTTTGATCCTCTGCTCTGGTGAAACGTGGGGTGACACATACAACATGCGTCCCTCTGTTGATCTTCCAAAATCCTGATCTTGGTCAGGATTCCAGGGGGCCTGGAATATACCTCAGGAAGTACTGGACATAAGGCTGTGGTGCATGCAGGGTGGGTTGCTTGTCCATCACAGAACACATATACACTCACACACAATATTGGCCATTAGCTACCATAACTGTCACTTATGGTCTTCAAAATCATGAAGAAATACCACTGCACAGCATTATCAGTGAGTAATGGAGTGGAAAATGTTTCTGAGAGTTATCCAGACCTGGCCAGGAGATCATTCTGTAATTATCTAAGTTAACTTTACATTCTCAATCTCCTTTCTGCTAAATGCACAGTCAATGCATACTTAATTATGAAATATTATAACACTTTGGATTACCTAGGAATGGAATGGAAAGGATACATTAAATTCTATTTCAACTGGGACAGCTGCTGCCCCCTTGTGGCTGTTGTCAGCTTTTATGGGGTTTCTGTTACCATCCATCCATCCATCACCATCCACTTGTATGGCTTGTGGGGGTAGCAACTTCAGGAGAGTTACCCAGACCTCCCTCTCCCTAGCCACTTCTACCAACTTCTCGTGGGGGGTGCCATGGTGTTCCCAGGCCAGCCGAGAGATATAATCTCTGAACTAAAAATATGTTCTGTTGTTGGTTTTCTGTGCAATGCCCTGTTTGTCTATAACAAACTGCAGGTTCAAGCATATGGGTGTCCGTAAGTGGACATGGTACGAACATACCCAGGCTTACTGGTTGATAATCGATTTTATAAGCGTATCAGCCGATCTGCGGCCTTCTGTCTTTGACACTCGGGTAAAGAGAGGGGCAGAGCTGTCAACTGATCACCACCTGGTAGTTAGCTGGCTCAGGTGGCAGGGCAGGAAGCTGGTCAGACCTGGCAGGCCCAAGCGTATAGTGAGGGTCTGCTGGGAACGCCTGGCAGAGGCTTCTGTTCACTAGATCTTCAACTCACACCTCCAGCAGAACGTACTGGGGGAGGTTGGGGATGGAGAGGTGAGATCGATAGTCAAATCTCGGATTCAGGAGGAATGATGCGGTTTTCAACCTGGCTGTGGAACACTGGACCAGTTTTATACGCTAGCAAGTGTACTGGAGGGGGCCTGGGAGTTTATTCTTAGTCTACATGTGTTTTCTGGACTTGGAAAAGGCTTATGACAGGATCCCAGAGGTACTCTGTGGGGGGTGCTTTGGCAGTATGGGGTTCGGGGCCCGAATTTGTGTTCCCAGTATGTGTTGGGCTCCACAGGGCTGCCCTTTGTTACCGGTCCTGTTTATAATATTTATGGACAGGATTTCTAGGTGCAGCAAGGGTGTTGATGGTGTCCGGTTTGGTGGCCTCAGGATTGTATCACTGCTTTTTGTGGATGACATGGTCCTGTTGGCTTCATCTGCTGGGGACCTGTAGCATGCTCTGGAGCAGTTCACAGCCAAGTGCGAAGCAGCGGGGATGACGATTAGCACCTCCAAGTCTGAGACCTTGTTCCTCAGCCGGGTGCTGTATTTACCACTTTGGTAAAATGGAGAGTACTTTGGTTAAATCAATTTTAATTTATGTACAGTGGTACCTTGGTTCTCGAACTCACTAGAACTCAAATTTCGAACAACACAGTTTGACCTACAATTCCATATGAATATCGGAAGTAGAACCATGAACCCTGACCTAATATAAATTGTACACGCCAGGAAATTAGTCATACTACAATGCAATTCTTACTTGAATGCCTTATTCACAGACTGGACGATTAACCAAGTAAAGCAGCACAACATTACAGTAACTAACAATAAATAACCCACTAACTTGCGTGTACTATTAGAGCATTTATGTCATTTATTTAAACTTTATTTTACCAGGTAAATTAACTGAAAACCAGTTCTCACTGCTCTATCTGATATTCGGGAGAAATAGCTGATTACACATCGGAACTGTCTGGGATACAAATGTCATGCGTGTAACTAAACTCTTCAGCCAATAAGGGCAAATGTGTGTCGTCACAGAGACGGTTCCAGTTTGTGCAGCCGGGTAAGAGGTCGCAATGCATCTAACCATAATGCATTACGTCAGGATCAGAATGCATTGTTTTAAGGCAGCGCTGTAAGCAAGTCGAACGTACCCAATGACCGGACTGGGGAAACAAACTGAAACGTGAACTTAATACAGAGGACTAATGACAACAACCAGAAACAGCTGATCACAAGGGAATTCCACACGGGGTTAATGAGGGGGCGTGGGACACGGAAGGAGCAGAGGATTGGGGCAGGACAGGGGTAATGTTGGGATGAGATCTTTAGCATTTTGGAAGCCATTAAGAAAAAAATGCTCTTTTATTCTGTTCGTTTTGTGTTTGAATGGCAAAAAAAAAACAAAATTAGGTGTAATTTTTGGGGGCTGGGAACCAATTAATTGGTTTTCCATCATTTCTTATGGGAAAAATTTGATCAGAACTCGAACTTTTTAGAATTCGATTTGGAGTCCGGAACGGATTAAGTTCGAGAACCGAGGTACCACTGTATTGCAAAGCGCATTTAATTTATATTCTCAGTGTTCGTCTGTCTTGTTCTATAATTGAAAGGTAAATGCCACTTTAACATTTTCACATTGAGTCACCAGTTGATGGCATCAGTTACTTTTATTGACAGACTCAGGTCCATAGATACCTACACAAAAAAGGACAGATAAAAACGTGAAGAATATCAAATGGCATGCAGACATCTCAGCCAATGCACCCTCAGTTTGGATGCATAGCGGGAACAGCTCACGCTAGAATTTGGTAGCGATAAAATTATGCTGTTAGTAGATAAGATTTTAACAACTTTGAGCTATTTAGTTAAGTTCTCCCCAAACAAGCTTGATGAGCCGAATGGCCCCCTGTCTTTTTATAAATTTCTTATGTTCATATTCCGTACATATAGTAAGAAGCTGCTGCAGCCTAGCACTACTCGGACTAAAAATTACAAGGTCTGCATGCGTAAGATGATTTATCAACACCCCATCAATCATACAGCCAATGTTGTAGGCTTGCAATCTGATAGACAGCTCATTAACATATTAATTAAATAGAAGAGGGGACTTTCAGGGAGGCTTTATATTTAAAGAAGATACAGCACTAGGGCATCATTGCTATGTATGGTATATACATACATACAGAGTAGTGATATTTTACCTATTATCATGCGGAAAGTCTTTTGATCTATTGCCTCCTGCTCTTCCTAAGACACACACACACAGCTGAGGAAAGCTTGGGGGAGTCATGGCACATCTGGAGCGATTCAGAATTAAGGGCCTTAATCAAGGTCTGGTATCGTTTTGCTGACTTTCGGATTCAAACTGGCAACCTTCTGATGACGGGCCTAACCCGCTCGGCACACACCACTTCCCATGACATAAAAGCAGGCTGATAGGCCTGTATAATACATGTAATGAGAGACATTCAGAAACCCACAAATCCTGGGAGCCACCCGTCTGTCCCAGGGTTGTTAGGTGTCAGTACTCGTGCCATGTCGGCAGGGGGCGCCCCGCTTCCTGAGAAACACACAGTATCACATTCGGGGCTGCGATCTTCAACACCGATATGGTTCTACCCTGAAATAAACACAGAGATAAAATTGTTTACAAATAAAACATTGAGCTCGCATCTTTTGTCTTTTAATACTGATTGTGATGATTAGTTTTGTGTCATGCTGTCTAATACATATTGTGTGTGTGTAATATATATGTGTGTGTGTAATATATGTGTGTGTGTGTGTGTGTGTATATATATGTGTGTGTGTATATATATGTGTATGTGTGTATATATGTGTATATGTGTGTATATATATATATTGCACACACACAATAGTTTCTCGGAACTCAAACTTAATCCATTCAACTCTCGATCTGATCAAATTTTCCCCATAAGAAATGATGGAAAACCAATTCATTGGTTTGCAGCCCCAAAAAATTACACCTAAATGTTTATTTTTTTTTTTAGCATTTAGCATTTTTAAGAAATTAAGAAATTTGAGTTATAATGAGTTTGAGAGCTGGGATACCACTGTATTTTTGGCTACAAGCATAAACCAATCAGGAAGCCATGACTGTAAGTGCCTTTCCTGTAGTTAGTTTGAGGAAAAAATACCCATTTTGGAGATTCTATTAAAGGGGTCTGGACCTGCAGTCTGGCTGAATTCCTGTAGTGTGAACACAACAAAGTCCTGGGCTCTGGAAAAGCTTCTAGCTCCAGAAAAAATTCTGGCAATGTGAAATCACTTGCATACCAGAGGTTAACTGGTAAAATCATTCCAGTAATTTGAATATGATCTATGTGCACCATAAATCTGACTTAATTTGGTCTTGAGTCATAAAGGCCTTAATTATAGTCTCTATGAATAATAGCTGTGATTAAGTTATTTATCCACCAGAATGCTCATGGGGGCACATACTTGTTGGTTCATGTTGATGACACAAATTCACAGAGAGAAGAGGCTGTCCCGCTTGTGTTGTTCAGACATTTTATTTCTATAGAGCAGAGCTGGGAAACTCTAGACCCTGAGGACGTACATTCAGCTCTTGGCTCTTAAAGGTGCTTCTTTGGGGATGATTAAAGCTCATTGTTGCATCAGAAAAGACAAATGTACAGCTGATGAGTTTGTCAATCTTTGGGCACGATTTATGTGTCTTGGGAATACCTGTGTGACTTGGATTCTGTTTGCAGCAAGACTGTGGTCTTATTGGCTTTTTATTTTTGTTACGTAGTTTTTCAGCTGTATATCAAAAACTTTGCCATTCTGAATAGTCCTCTTGGTGTGTTTATATACAGTTCCAGTCTGGATGCACGTACTGTAAATCATTTGTTTTTCAATTCAAGATTATGTAAGGGCTGTATTATCTTGTATACAAGCAAAGAAATTAAGTACTTCCTTTTTTTGTATATAAGCAAAGGACTGCCACAGATGGCCTTGGCTCCCAAAATTCTGCACTTGTCTTTCTCATTGCAATATTTGATACGTATAACTTCATTGTCTCGGCCTTTTACTATAAGGTAATTAACACAAATGCATTAAAAACAGGTGTGGCCAGACTCTTGACTAGTAATCAGTGTTCCTCTTGGCTGTGTAAACTGGAGCACATAAGTCAAATTGTTTCTTTTTCACTCTGAGGTGGTCTGACATTACCTGTGAGTAATGCTAATCAGCCTGCTGACCAGGTGGCTAAACTTCATCTTAGCTTCTGGTCTCAGGTGACCTTTGAAAGGCATTTACACAAAGCACTTTTTCAGGTGTCTCCCTTCACTCCTGTGCTCAGCCACTCAAACAGAGCCTCCCATACAGACCCCACTACCAGCACCAAGTGATTCATGCATGGACACTGGAGGCAGATCATTGGGAGATTCAATGGTTGGCTGTGCAGGGCCTGGCCTGCACTACTTTTGCTGCAGGGAGCCTGAGCCAGCACTGCAAGCATACTGTGGCTGTAATGTTATATGAATGTTTTTTAAACATTTGCAGAACACCTGATTCATGATGGGGTGATCTTTTTTAAACAGGACTCTCAAGTCTCACGCATTGACTGTCAGACCCACATTTGGCCTCCCATGTAATTTCACTCCATACTTTTGATGAAACGTCTCAGCCTTGTTTTTAAATACAGTATGTGACAAGGTGGCCCTGTGGGTTTTTATGCCCAGGCGCTGCTCAGTCCCAGTGGAGTTTGTGTCATTTAGTCTTTCTAAAATGTTTTCTGATGAATGTGTATGTTCCCTTTGATGGACCTCTGTAGCTGTGCATTCTGGGATCCAGACTCAAGAAGCGATGGGTCTGTTGTTTAGCAAGAACATAGAATATCTCTCTGTTTATATTTGAAGTAATATGGTCAGGTGTTTTTACTAAACAGATTTTTTATGTTTATGTAGTTACCCAATTCAGTGTATTTTTTATTTTACTTTTATTTAAAGAAACTGTGGTCATGCCATCCCTGGAGAAATCGGGGGTAAAGGGCTCAAAGGCCCAATGGTGTCATCACTCTGCCAACTTTGAGCTTTGAAATGATGACCTTCCATTCACAGACACAGTGTACTAACCACACACCACTCTGAAGATTAGGATTCACATACATTTTAAGCAGACACTTTAATCCAATGTATAACACCTCAGAGGGCTTTGTTATGGATGCCCTGCCAGATGTCTAGACACCTGTTACTGTATTTGACTGTTTAGCTGGCAGGCATTTAATTCCATCAGAGACATGGTTGTCTTGCGTGGGTGTAGAGCTTTAAGGGTGTATGAGCTTACACTGAACTTGACACTAAACTCCCATATTGGACTAATATCCTTGCATATGTGCTGTCTGAGCTGGGCTATTTATTTATTTTTTATATGGGTGCACAAGATCACATTGACATATGTGAAATCTGCGTGTAACACTGATATTTATAAAACAAAAAAGGAGATGAGGATATTATCCAAAACAATAGCCAAATAAAACTATCTACCAGTGCCCTGTACTATGAAGCGGGATTACTGGCTTATCTGGGTAACTTGTCAGAATTTAGGTAGACTTTGCAAAGTGTAAGTGAATGAATATGAAGTCCATTTAAACTGTGGTACCTTAAACCCGACAAGTTACCCCAATAAGCCAGTAACCCTGCTTCATAGTACAGGCCACAGTATTCTACAGTACTCTACTCCATAGAGTGTTTCAATTAAGTTTGTGGTGTTGCCAGGACTTGTCTCAACAGACACAATGCTGTGCCAACAAATGTGAGGCACATGAAATATCCCTCTATGATGAGTAAAACATGGATTTACAGTTTCCCTTGCCCGGACGCGGGTCACCAGGCCCCCCCTGGTGCATCTGCAGCATCGCATAGAACTTGGAGACAGTGCCTCTGGATTGGCAGACCTGAATGGTGGTCCCCCTCTTCAGGAAGGGGGATCGGAGGGTGTGTTCCAACTATAGGGGGGTCACACTACTCAGCCTCCCAAGCAAGGTCTATTCGGGAGTGCTGGAGAGGAGGGGTCCGTTGGATAGTCGAACCTCAGATTCAGGAGGAGCAGTGTGGTTTTCACCCTGGCTGTGGAACAATGGACCAGCTCTATACTCTTGGCCGGGTCCTGGAGGGTGCGTGGGAGATTGCCCAACCAATCTACAATCTGCTTTATAGACTTGGAGAAGGCATTCGACCGCGTCCCTTGGGGAGTCCTGTGGGGAGTACTCCGGGAGTATGAGGTACCGGGCTAAAGGCTGTTCGGTCCCTGTACAACCGATGTCAGAGCTTGGTCCTCATTTGTCGGCAGTAAGTCGGACTCGTTTCCAGTGAAGGTTGGACTCCATCAGGGCTGCCCTTTGTCACCGATTCTGTTCATAACTTTAAGGGCCGGATTTCTAGGCTCAGCCAGGGTGTTGAGGATGTCCGATTTGGTGACCTCAGGATTAGGTCTCTGCTTTTTGTAGATGATGTAGTTCTGTTGGATTCATCACACCATGACCTTCAGATCTCACTGGAGCAGTTTGCAGCCGAGTGTGAAGCAGCTGGGATGAAAATCAGCACCTAAATTCGAGACCATGGTCCTCAGTCAGAAAAGGGTAGAATGCTCCCTCCGGGTTAAGGAGGAGGTCCTTCCCCAAGTGGAGGAGTTTAAGTATCTCGGGGTCTTGTTCATCAGTGAAGGAAAGATGGAGCAAGAGATGGTGTGGTGTCGGTAGTGATGTGGGAGCTGCATTGGTCTGTCACGGTGAATAAGAAGCTGATTCAAAAATCAAAGCTCTCGATTTACCAGTCGATCTACGTTCCTACCCTCACCTAAGGTAGTGACCGAAAGAACGAGATCGCAAGTACAAGTGGCCGAAAAGAGTTTTCCTCCGGCTCGGCTCTTCCTTAGAGAGAGGGTGAGGAGCTTGGTCATTTGGGGGAGACGCAGAGTAGAGCCGCTGCTCCTCTGGACTGAGAGGAGTTGGATGAAGTGGCCGGGGAGAGTGAAGTTTGGGTTTCCCTGCTAAGACTGCTGCCCCTGCAACCCGTCCTCATATAAGTGGAAGATAACGGATGGATGGATGGATTAGCCCGCAGCCCTACTATTTAATATCTCTGATAATTAGCCTTTCTGCTATGGCTGCCCTATAGTTTTATTGAAACTCAGCTCTATTTTCTTCATTACAGCTGTGCTAAAATCAATTTCAGCTACAATTTCCCATGTTAAGAGTTTTGCAGATACAAATGCTCCTCTACTTACAAACTTTCAGACATATGTTCCTTGGGCTCTTGTTTCCTATCTGCAATCCACAAGTTTTTTTTCTGAGCGCCAATTCCGCCTAGTATGACTTCTGGCCGCTACTCCCACTGCGCAGTGGCGTACCGGTAGTGCAAACTCCCGACATTTTAGTTTTTCGTACTTGTGTATGCCCTTAAAATGATGTTGAATAACGACTCGCGAACATTTCAAGTTAAACAGCCATTCGGAACGTATATCGTTCACAAGTAGAGGAGCCATCTGTATAGAATAAAAGCTCTCTGATAATAGGGATATTGGTTCTTGACTCCAGGAGGTAAAACTTATAAAACCTCCATCTAGTCTGAAACATTTGTTTCTTTAAGCGTAGGTGGCTGACTGGACAGTGATGGGACAAAGGTGCTACACAGAGATTTGACTGCTAGTAAGAGATTTTTCCACAAGGAGAGATGATAAAAAATGCAAGCCAAGAATTAATAGATAAACATATTTTTTTATTCCAGTTTGTGGTGGTTCTGCTTGTACAGTTGGACATTCTGAACTTTTTCGAATGAAATCGGAGAATGCCAGCTTGTCTTTTCATAGTATTTTTAGAACAAATGCCATCAAAGCGAAAGTTTACAAATTACAAGTGTATTGTTTAATTTACTATTATTGTTAAGGATAAAACTACAGTATACTATAAAATATATCAAGTGATAGGAGTGACATTAAAGTGAATCATTTGGCTTTTAAATAGTGGCTGATGGGGAACCTACTCCTGCTGCTTTATCAGCCTGAATTCCTGTGGCAGCACAGTGGTGCTGCTGGCCGTTTCGTAAGGGTTGGGCATTCCTGTGCTGCCCTGTGACTGAGGGAGTCATGCGCACCTCCATGGCCTGCGGGGCATGGTGTTAGGGGGGTAGTGTCAATATCACATACAGTCCGATAGATATACACTGCATGCTTGTGTGGCTGATAACTGTATAAAAATGTAAGAGCACATATCAGTGAAAGGAATGCTAAAAACTTATTGTAGCATGCACAGTAATTATTTACATCAAAGAGGTTCTGCATGGTTATGGGGGAGAGTCATAGTGTAGATTGCTTGAGCCGAGGTAATTGGGTCATCTGTTCATGTCCAAGGCTAGGAAAACAGCTCTGAATTTCATTGCCTAAAGGAATGGTGTCGCTGCTCGGTGGAAATGCTTGAGTGCCCCCTTTAAAGACGCAGTGATGATGCTCTGCACACGTGCATTGTAGCAGGCATGAATACACTAGCACACAAAAATCTGTCATTTATCCACATATGCAGTACTGGAGACAGGGCACATGACCAGAGACACTCTCGATGGGTTTGCTCTCCGTGATGCACAGTGTGAGAGGAACACGTTAAAACAAGGCTGCTCCAACCCGCTTATAGGCCCTGCAGGCAGGCCAGATCACATCACACTCCCCACCCCCCCTAGTGTAATTCTGAGCTTGTTCTTGCCTGTTGATTGAAACAACAGAGCGGAGGTTCTCCGGGGCGGTGGCAGACATGACCTAAGGATATGGGGTTAATAATGGGGTTAAGGGGGGACTGGCCTGCTTTGTGTTTCCACAGGTGGCTCAGAGACCGCTTAGCAGCTTCAGGGAGTTCACAGCACATGGCCAGTGTATTTATTTAGCTTTTATACAATGTGACGTACAGTTGAAAGAGCAGGGTCAGCCAGTCCCTGTAGCACTTGGGATTAAGGGCCTTACTCAGGGGCCCAACAGTGACATCAATTAGCTCTTAAGTGTCTCCAAGGGCTGCAGTCGATGCCAGTTTTAATTCCAGTGGTGATTTTTCATGGATATTTCACTTTTGATTTACTACTACTGTAAATGTGAATTAGCATGCCGTTGCATGTCATCTAGATCGATAAGCTGCTAGCATCCCTTATGTAAATGTTAAATCTGAACTTGTTTAATGGAAAAACATGTTTAAACTGTTTTCTCTGCTCCGTGAAGCAGAGAATGAATTTTCCTATGATGACAGCGATGAAATGCTGCAGTTCCCATTATAGTGGTGATGTGAAGCCCTGTTTTGCATGGGAATGAGGCAGAGCTGCAGCGTGGAGTTTCAGGCTTGAGGCCATGGTGGTACTGACAGGAGCTTTTCACCCTCAAGCCCAGCAGCGTATCTCCTTCCTGCTCCCTATCCTGGCGAAATTCAGGAGCACCCTCTATTGGGGTATTTACTGTGGAGAAACTGGGGATTTCAATGGACTTCTCTTGCAAAGGCACTGCTGAGGAAACTGTTAAAGTTTAGTAATTTAGTAGACTAAGTTGTTGATATCGGTGGCAGCAAATATAACCATGTTGCTTTCTCAACATTCCTAATTTCAAACATTTATAAATAGAAGATGAGGATCATTGTTGATTTGCAGATGCAGTATTTTATAATGTTTGCTTTTGTCCTGTGGAAAATTGATCCTTATCTGGGTTTGGTGCAACTTTGGTCTTTGCCTGTGGCGTTAAGAGACGGATAAAGAGGTGGAATCCCTGGAGGAGCGCAGAGGAGGAGATGGAGCATTCCAGAGCTGTGACTCCTCCTCCGCCGGCTTACAGGTCCCTGTGACTCCAGCCTACAAGGGCCCGCGTCTCTTTCATTAGAAAAACATCTGCAATGCACACTGAAATATACTGCAAAACCCCCTTGTCCTGTACAGTTTCATTACACATACAGAGTTGAAGTTGTTTCCACTTTTACTTGTTCTTGTTGGATATAGTATTTTATTTGATACATTATGTAGCACAGAAACATCTATTTTTATACTCTGTATTTTTATAGTCATTTATTCTGTTTTAAAAGTGAGTTTTCCTCATTAATTTCTTCCAGTTTTCACATTATCAAAATGCTGCACCCAGTGCTTCCCTATAGATCAGTGGTTCACAGTTTGTTTAGCCTCAGGACCTAAAGGGGTTGGACAATGAAACCAAAACACTGGGTTTTAGACCATCGTCATTTATTAGTACGATGCAGGGCCTCCTTTTGTGGCAAGTACAACATCAATTTATCTTGGGAATGACACATACCTGTCCTGTGGCCAGAGGGATCTTTAGGCATTCCTCTTGCAGAACAGTGGCCAGGTCAGTACATGATGCTGGTGGAGAAAAACATTTCCTGACTCGCTCCTTCAAAACACCTCAAAGTGGCTCAGTAACATTCAGAATCTGGTGGCTGTGCAGGACATGGGAGATGTTCAGCTTCACTTCCATGTTCATCAAATCACTCTGTCAGCGGTCTTCCTGTGTGTATTGGTGCATTATCATCCTGATGCATGGCACCACCTTCAGGGTACCATTGGGTGAACATGGTTCTCCGGAATGGTTTGGAAGTCCTTGGCATTGATGCGTACATTTAGAACAAGGAGTGGTTATAGGGAACGGCAAAATACTGTAGCCCAAACTATCACATATCCTCCTCCATGCTGCACTCTGGGTATGCAATAGTCTAGGTCAGCGGTGACCAATCTTATCGGCAAAGGGCCGGTGTCTACCCAGGTTTTTGAGGTAATCTTTAGGTCAGCTGTTCAAACCCAGGTGTGACTCCTCAGCCAATTAGTCCTCTGAATAGTAATATGATTAGGGAGCTGCAGCAAAAACCCGCATATACAGTGGCCCTTTGCGGGTAAGATTGGCCACCTCTGGCCTGGTAGGTGAGCCTCTTTGGGGCTTCTCCACACCGTAACTCTCTCAGATGTGGGAGAGACGGTGAAGGTGAACTCATAAGAGAACAACATGTTTCACAGTGTCCACAGCCCATGATTTCTGCTGCTGGCACCACTGAAACCAACATTTGGCAATGGCACGAGTGACCAAAGGTTTGGCTACAGCAGCCGACCATAAATGCTGACCCTGTGGAGCTCCTGATGAAGTTGAATTGAATTGAATTGAATAATCCTTTAATCGTCCCACAAGGGGAAATTTGGTTGTAACAGCAGCCAGAAGACACGTATACAAACAAACAAACGGTACACAGGACACAGAACAGAAACATACAGAACAAAACGTACACAATTTTTCTTACATATTTACATTTTTACATCAAGGACAATGGTAACTATGAAACAGAGTGCTGTACAGTTATTAAATTAAGTTGTGGTACAAACGGGAGAGTCGAGGTGTACATTTAATTCTGCAGCGACATATTTTCCGATGTGCGTTCTCTCTGCTGGTGGGAGTGTCCTCACCTGCATGTGCACGCACATGTCTGTATGCACGCATTGGGGCGCAAC
The DNA here is from genome assembly GCA_015164015.2 of Brevimyrus niger. Taxonomy (NCBI): domain Eukaryota; kingdom Metazoa; phylum Chordata; class Actinopteri; order Osteoglossiformes; family Mormyridae; genus Brevimyrus; species Brevimyrus niger. The sequence goes on along the minus strand of JAABNY020000114.1, from coordinate 97,908 downwards.
TCCGGCAGGTGCGAAAAACATCACTTCCTGTCGGAAACACGCCTCTTTTATGACTCTGAAGTCGGACAAGATTTTGATGTCTGAGTTTCCCTTGTGACATAATCTCAACATGGCGACTTGGTTTGTTTGTAGTTTGTTTGCCGTTCAAAAAACGAATATCGCTATGAACGTACTAAAATATTTTACAAAGCTTTTAAAGTGGTTTGACTAGTTTGTGTGATCTTGTTTGTCTCTAAGAAAAATCTCCATTTCTCCATTTGGAAAACTCCAAATCTGCTAAAATATAAAGCAACAACACACAGCGGAGACAGCCATGTTTGTTCCGAGATGTGGGTAGCTCGAACGGGAGATTGTCGGACGTGATGTCACTCGACTCGCAATTTCCGAGTTATGAGAGAAAAACGAACGCACCATTACGCTCCTCGTGTTGCGAAGGGTATGCGCATGACATCACAGCAGGCGGAAGTCACTGTACTCGCATTCACTGAGTAGCAAAAAAAAAATGCAGCATTGCCATTGGATTTGAATGCCACAAAAACAAATATAAAATGGGGAAGAGTTGTCATGCAATTCATTGTGCCAATAGATTTAACACAAAATTGGAGCTATTTATTTTTAGATTGCCAAAAACTAAATGAGTAAGTGTAGGATATGGATAGGTCAAGCATGGCCGATACCCGATTCATCAAATAGGCCTAGATCGGCGTCGATACCGATCCAAATATCAAATTGGTGCATCTCTAAACCAAATGAAGTGTTTCGTATATGGTTATGGCCATGTCCAGGGTATGGTAACTGGAATTCATTTATATTTTGGTTTGTTTTCCGAACAAACCATTTCCTTCTGACAATTTTTGTGCCCACAGCTAAATGAGTTTAACAGAAATGCAATGTGTTATGTAGGAAATGGGAACTATTGCTGCCATGCTGTTATGGCTAGGACTAACCTGATTGGATAATTTTTCTTTGATGCAATTGGTCTGCTTAATGGATGTAGATGTCACCCACAAGCATCACTCTGAGAAGTTGCACTCACTATTGTATCTAAACTCTCTGTAAAAAAATGTATGAAATCTGCCTTAATACTGAAAATTCTAATATCTGAATGTTACCAACCTTTTTTTTAAAAAAAAAATAAATAAATACTGTATTACCCAAATGGTCTCAAATGATTCTCACTGTACGAATACTCAACAGATGATATAGAAAAATAATCTATCAAGGGATGAAGAAGCAATGAAAAACATGCTTTTCATACCCCTCAAATGACAGGAATAATGAAAAAAACATCGGCTACTGTTACAATATTTTTCATTGTACCTGTACGTAACCTGTAATCAGAACAATTTATTTGCGAAAATATCTTCGCCTATTGTGGGTACTCACCAGGTCACAGTTTGTACTCAGTTTGGGCAATCAGGAAATCACGGTAAACTGAAGCCTCAAATACGGCGGTCCCATTTTACTATACAGTGGCGACAAACGCTGGTCATAGGTTTGCAAAGGTCTATGTGTTTGTGATGATGAATAGAGATCAGTTAATACCAGTCCATAAAGAAATGAAAGCGTGACGTGTACTTGGTTGTCTCTCTGATCATGTCTCTTGTCTGTCCATCACCAGGCCTGCCATGGCTGTGCACCAGGAGCTGTTTGTGACTGTAGCACCTTGAAAGGAGTCAAGGTGAGTGTCTCCCTTGAAATAATGTGCATTCCACGTCTCCTGGCTATAGTGTCCTACACATTTCCTATTCTAACATTTCTCTTGGTGGCACTATGTAAATGGTAAATGGACTGCTTTTATATAGCGCTTTACAATACATGCCTCGCATTCACCCATTCATACCTGTATTCACACACTGTTGGTGGAGGCTACCATGCAAGGTGCCTACCAGCTCACCAGGAGCAATTTGGGGTTCAGTGTCTTGGTCAAGAACACTTTGATGGGGACAGGAGGACCCAGGGCTCGAACTTGCAACCCTCCGGTTGCCGAAAGGTAGCACTACCTCCTGCACCACCATCGCCCCATTATATTTTACTATGTGTCACGTTAGTGTTTTTCCAGTGTTTCCGCAAATTACTCAATTATAACACGTTATGCCTCGAAAGTCAGATTGAAAATCAAGTTTATTTTTATTAAGTTTAAGTTTCCCCCATCACTAATCAGCAGAACTACAAATACAGTATGTAAGTGTATAGAGGTTAAAGTACAAGTAAGGTGATCCAACAGATATTGTTAGTTGTTGTGTGCCTGGTCTCTTTGTTTGACAGGGTGAAAAGGGCTTTCCTGGACTAGAGGGTCAGCCAGGGGTGGCAGGCTTCCCAGGACCAGAGGGACACATGGGACCAAGAGGAGAAAAAGTATGGGAATCCCTAGTCGTCTCAATGTGGGCAACAGTGACCCATGGTCGTTGTTCTCTCTCACCCCCATCTGCATTTTTTTTTGAGTTCTCTGTCTCCACACTGAGCAGTATAAACAGAGATGATGGTCAGGGTGGTACTGAGAGGTGCCTTCGCGAACGCACTGGGCTCCCTTTGTTTATTACAACCTTCTGATCCAATTAAAACACCAAGTTGTTCATCAGTATGTATGAAATTAATGATCGATGTCAAAAGCATTGTGAATGTATTTTGAGTTTTATTTGTTCTCCCACAGGGCAGCGATGGGTACACTGGGCCAGCTGGTCCGAAAGGGATTAGGGTGAGTTCTTTGCTGGAAATCTCTCTTAGTGAAACGGATGGAAATGTATCCTGAAATAAACATGCATGATGCGTTTTAAGCTTCATATTTCAGTCTTCACGCTTCTCATGGGTTATCAAAACCCATCATGTGAGAATTGAAGCTTGTTTTGATCACACACTGGCAGCATCTCATCATATAGACTGTCATATTGTCCTTGCCCCAAGCAAAAAGTGTAACACTGTATTTTCAGGGTCCGATAGGATTACCTGGATTTCCAGGAACACCAGGAATCCCGGTAAGTGTCCATAATGTGTGTCCATAAGGCAGGTCTGGACGGGTGGGCTGATCCACGTGAAACATGGCTGGGCAGGGAATGGATCTTTATCTGGGGGGGGAAACACTCATTTAGATGGAGGGCAGGCTGGGATAAGAAAAAGACTGACAGCACGTAGTAAGTATCTCCAAAGGGCTGCTTGCCCTTGCAGCCATGATGGAAAGCATGATAAGTTGGGGTAGGAGTTAAGGCTTGTCAGGGGACATAATTTATCTTGTAGGGTCTAATGGTTAACTGGTGGTGGGGCTCCTGGTGAGCACCTGTTGGCCAGGCCAGGTCGGGTGCATTGTGAGCTGAGCGGTGGCCAAAGGCGGGGACCTTGGCGGTCCGATCCTCGGCTGCAGAAGCTAGCTCTTAGGACATGGAATGTCACCTCTCTGATGGGGAAGGAGCCTGAGCTGGTGCGCGAGGTTGTGAAGTTCCGGCTAGATATA
>JAABNY020000114.1:83383-94360 GCA_015164015.2 Brevimyrus niger | reverse complement strand
AATTTGGAAGCAGAGTATGGGGACTTGGGTGTGGACTCTCCTATCTCGGGGGTGGAGGTCGCTGAGGTGGTTAAAAAAACTGCTCTGTGGCCGGGCCCCAGGGGTGGATGCTTTGCTTCCCCAAGTGGAGGAGTTTAAGTATCTCGGGGTCTTGTTCACGAGTGGGTGGACAAAGGAGTGGGAGATCGACAGACGGATCAGTGCAGCGTCTGTAGTGATGCGGGCGCTTCGCCAGTCTGTCATGGTGAAGAAGGAGCTGAGCCAAAAGGCGCAGCTCTCAATTTACCAGTTGATCTACCAGTTAAACAATTTACCAGTTGATCCAATTCCTACTCTCACCTATAGTCATGAGCTGTGGGTAGTGACCGAAAGAACGAGATTGCGAGTCCAAGCAGCCGAAATGAGTTTCCTCCGCATGGTGGCTGGGCTCTCCCTTAGAGATTGGGTGAGAAGCTCAGTCATTCGGGAGGGGCTCAGAGTAGAGCCGCTGCTCCTCCGCATTGAGAGGAGTCAGATGAGGTGGCTCAGGCATCTGATTAGGATGCCTCCTGGACGCCTCCCTGGTGAGGTGTTCTGGGCATGTCCCACTGGGAGGAGGCCCTGGGGAAGACCCAGGACACGCTGGAGAGACTGTCTCTCGGCTGGCCTGGGAACGCCTCGGGATTCCCCCAGAGGAGCTAGATGAAGTGGCCGGGGAGAGGGACGTCTGGGTTTCCCTCCTAAGACTGCTGCCCCCGCGACCTGACCTCGGATATGCGGGAGAAAATGGATGGATGGATGGATGGATGGATGGATGGATGGATAGTCTAATGGTTAAGGCACATTCCAGGCCACTAGGCACAAGGAGAAACACTAGTTTATACATATTACAGTGAAGGAGAGCAGGAGGAATTAACCCTGTTAGCTCAACACTGATACTGACCGATAACTGGCAGATTTGAGTATGAATGGTGTGCTCTCCATGATCACTACTTTAACTGCTGTTTGGGATCTATCCCTTAACAGGGTCTGCCAGGACAAGATGGTCCGCTGGGCGCCAGGGGAACTCCAGGGTGCAATGGAACGAAGGTGCGGAAGCGCCTCTTGGGGCAGCAAGAAGTAGTGCAGTTCAAAGAGGGTGGAGTTTACTTACAGTTTTGGTATGTTTTGTTTAGGGTGAGCGTGGATTTCCCGGAAATCCTGGTTATCCAGGCCTGCAGGGGTCCTTGGTGAGTAATCCTCTCATCACTGTCACCTTTCACATGCTTATGTACAGCTTATAAGGACAGCGGCACAGTACTTAGTCATTTGTCCAGCAGATTACTTTGGGGTGAACCCTTGGTGACTACCTGACTATATAACATTAATAACATTTTGAAATTCTTGACATTATATTTCAAGATGCAAATCCAGCAGAAAGTTTTAACCTGAATGTAAACAATTATTTTTTCCCCAAAGGGTTCACCTGGTATACCTGGATTCAAGGCAAGTAAAAAAAAAAAAAAAACATATTTGAGAAATGTTTGATTCTGTCTCTTTTGAAATGCACAAATCAAGTGGATAATCACTTTGTGTGTGTGTGTGTGTGTATGTATGTATGTATTGGGGATGTGACTTTTTGGCAAAATCACTATTCGAAAACCGAGGAGAACTATTCAGGCAGCATATCTTTTGCTATCATCTTAGTGATATCTAGTAGTTATTAGTAGTTATCCGTTCAGAATGCCTGGCATCCAACTTAGATGGCCTCACCATGAAACTGGCAACTGACTGCTGGCCTGAAGTCACTCCTTCAAGGTGCTTCACTCTCAGATGACTGTGCATGGTAGTGGTTGTTCTGTGGTACGCCAGTTTCATAGACACAGTTTGCACTGAACCTCATTGCCATTTAACATAAACAAGTCCCATACGGAACTTTTACTAGCCTTAGGTCTCTACATTATTCACGTCGCATGGTAAAATTCAGCTTTCTTCTTCTGGAGAAGCGTATGGGCAAGTAGACCTAGTCTCCCGTGCCTGTAGGGAGCTTTACTGTTAGCGACACCCTCAGGCTGAATTAATGCGTTACATGAAGTATTGGTGAGGAAACGTCCTCATTTCTGTTCCGTGTTTTTTTTTTCCCCAGAGTCCCTTAAGTGAGAGAACGGTATTCAAAATAACTATTCGATATTCGAATGTATATCGAATATTCGAGAATTCGAAAAACATGTCTCATCCCTAGTATGTATGTATGTGTGCGTATGTATGTATGTATATACATGTGTGTGTGTGTGTGTGTGTATTACACAGCTCTGATGTCATTTTGGTCCACCCTTCTCCCCCACAGTTCAGTGACTGAAGTGGGTTTCTTAGCCATAACTTTTTTTTAGCCAGAGGTTTTCTATTGGGTTTAGATCAGGACTCTGGCCTGGCCATTTCATAATAGTTTCATAGAACTGCTTTACCCGTTTTACTGTATGACGGAGGCATTGTCCTACATGTAAATTGCTGGCTGATTGGGTGATGGATGCAGCAAAGGAACCACATGTTGTCAAAGAAGGTTCTGAAAAAACATTAGCATTCACTTTGCCATGTAGCTGTACTGTATAAGAAGCTGAACTCCTGCAGAAAACATTTCCCAAACCATGATACATCCTCCCCACCTTCACTGACTTCTTAACACAGACAAAGACGACTAACATAATGTTTCATCAGACCAGAGCATGTGAGTGGAGCGGTAGGAATTTCGGGAAGGCTCTGGCTGCAGACCTCCTCTGTCAGTACATCTCCTCAGAGGGAAAGGAAATGACGTGACAAATTTGTTATATACTATAATTTTGTTAGTAGGACATGAAATGCAGAGTGACAAAATATACTTTTTAACCAATGTGAGCGTAGTGTTTGCTAACGGCCGGTTTTACAATTAGTGCAGAGTTTGCGATGGTAGAAATACGCGTCTTTAATATCAGACCCGGTGAAAAAATCAAGCAGAATTTTTGTAGTCTTGTATCAGTGCAGCTTTTATGAATAACGTGTAAAAACAGACCGAGATTTGCACATTTATGTGAACATAGAAATTATATATCTCCCATATTAAACAAAGTCTAATGCAAGAATCTTTTTTTAAATTTAAACTTGCAGACAATGTGTGTTCACTCAATAAAAACAGAGCAAGAGTCTTGCAAGATTAAATCTGTCAACATCACCACCTGGGTATTCCATATCCGAATAATCCCCAACAGCAGAAATTCCTATTAAAGTAAAAGTTTTTTGTTTTTTTTGCCGCAAATAAGGGGTTTCCATTATGCAAGACCACGCATTAAGAAAGATGTCAAAAGCACTAAATTATCTTACAGCCACGTGTTATTTGTTGTCCCACACAATAAATAGTTTTTTTTTCTCACTACATTTCACAGTATCCGTACAAACTCTGAGTATACATGATGAAATCAATACGTTACAAATACATTTATATCTGACAATGGAAAAACTTTTTACATTACTAGCGACGATCTAATGTCAGACTTTAACTATCGGAGAGATGTAATTTCTCATAGATTATCGCGTTATCTTACAGCCACGTGTTATTTGTGGTTCCACGCAATAAATTGTTTTTTTTTCTTCATGTCACCAGAACAGCTCTATATGTTTATGCTTCCTTTCTACACAAGTGTAAATGGACGACTCGTCGTCTGAGGTCTGTAGCCTTAAACACGCCCTTTGCGTTACGTCATTTCCTTTCCCTCTTGGGAATTTCCGCTCCTCACTCACGAGGCTGTTGGCTCCGTCCACTTATCTGCTCTAATTCACACTAAGCCGCTCCGCTCACCACCGCTCCTCACTCCACTAAAATCGCCAATTTAAAAGAGGGACAAATAATCTGCAACAAATGTCACCTTAAACCGAAGCCTTTTGTCATAAAGAAATATGAGCAACGGCAACATTAACAGTCAGAACAGAAAATATTTATTCTAAGCAACATATAGGTAACAACGGACAGGTTTGGCAATGGCATTCCACACAAAAATAGCCTTAAAAATAAAGGAATCAGTGGGCTTAAAAGCCTAAAGAATATACAGGCTAAGCAACCAAGATTTAAATTCCTCCTGTTCGCGTACGACGCTCTTGTCATAAAAGTGATTCCAAAGTGAATCTTTACTCACTGAAACAGTTTCACCACATTGTTCTTGCTCTACATTATTGTCATCTATACATTTCATAAAAATAGTACACCTGTATGATTTATCAGTTTCCTTTGTGAAATACTTTGCGAATTCCATCTCGTTCCAGTTTGTGTAACAGTCTTGATAATTGTACAGATGAATTCTGGGTGGATTTGGGCACGCCTTAGAATTGTTGTATGAGCGGTAACGGAGCTAAATTGGAGTGAGACAGAGCGACCGCTCCAGACCTAATTAAATAACCCCTCCACGCTCTGACCAAATTCCGCCCGCTCCGCTCCTCGCTCACGCTCTGTTCCACTCTGCTCACATGCTCTGCATCAGACCCAACTAAATTAAACTTGCTTTCATCACTAAAGTGAACTTTGGGCCAGCCTGTGGAACCTTCTGATTTTTCCTGCTTATGAGAGGTTTGGTCACTGCAGAAAAGGCTATCAGTCCAAATGCTTTCAAACATTGAGACGTTTGATGAACCAGACCCTTACCCCGTTCAGCACTGAATTGGGGAGCAATTCCAGCTGCAGTGCTGAAACAATTCGACTGACATTCTCCACATTTTACTGTCCTCTCTTACATTTGTCTTGTATGTTTGACTAGTCTTCTTGGGGGACTTGAATGAGTTTCTGACATTGTAAAGGTGCAATATTCTAGAAATCACAGATTTGGAATGACCAGCTTCTCTTACTATTGCTGATAGGGTCACCCCTTTGACCTTCAAACTTGCTGTCGGAGGTTTTCAGTCACTTTAGAACAGCTTAACATCTTGCTCTTCGGCTGAACTTTCTAGGACAGCCTGACCTGGCAATTTTGGCAATTGATTTAAATGTTCTTCACTTGTAAATGTTTTTCCAGACACTGGAATGGCTGATTTCAAACTCTCTTGATATCTTTTTATATCCCTTCCAAGACTAGTATGCATCTATGATCTTTTTGGAATTCACCATGGTGATACCAATCACTTCAACAATCAAGAGAGAACCAAATGAAATGTGGTTTAAATAAAAATAAAAAAAGCTCTGTAACAATGTTCTAATAATTTTCACCTGATGTGGTGCACCAGAATCTAATTCTAGGCATTTTAAATAGTCAGGGTTGTGAGGGAGTCCTAACTTTTTTTCCTCAGTAGGAATTGGCATCTTAGTAATACACTTTGACTAACTATGAACTGTTTATTTAAGTGAAGCAGTTAAATGGTAAATGGACTGCATTCATATAGGGCTTTTTTCCAAAGTGCTTTACACTATGCCTCACATTCAGCCATCATGCTCACACTCACACACCGGTGGTGTAGGACATCCATTAAATATTTTCACATGATTGTACACAGACACACGCACATTACACACAATTAGTGCCTTGAATAGTGATAAGTTCATCCAGCACAGACTTTTGGTATGGTGATGTTGATTTACAATCTTAATTTTTTTTATCTTTAACATGACCTTAATTCATACATTTATGTAAACAAATACCGGTACTTGAATTGTTTGCCAGAATTCCATGAGGAAGCAGAAAGGTTGTGTCATTAGCTATAACAAGCAGAAGTATTAAAGAATTTGGGTTCCCCTGCTGCATGTGTGTAATCATATATCAGAGGCTGCGGTAGTACAGTGGTGGTACCCCTAGTCCAGTGTGTCTCAAGCAGATCCTTAAGGACACCCAGGCCTGCGCTTTTGCTTCCTCCAAAATCTTGGATGGACTTTGCGTCTCTAAGGGCCAGATTGAGAAGCACTGCTTTGGGGGCTCAGGAACAAATTGCAGGTGTTGGACCTTTGATCTGGGTGCTTAAACTAACTTGATTGTGTATAGTATTTAGCTGTATTAAAATGTCAGGGGTTAAAGAGATGAACATGAGATGTATGTAGTTTATGGGTTACAAAATGCTCAACTAATTTTATAAATTTTAATATGGATATGTTGTGATATTAAAGCTTCAGGACATTGAACTATAATGAATTTGTTCATTTTCGATGTGCATTCATTATACAGTGGTACCTCAGAACTCGAATTTAATCCGTTCAGAACGCCGGTTCGAATTCTCAAAAGCTTGAGTTTTGATCGAATTTTCCCCATAAGAAATAATGGAAAACCAATTAATTGGTTTTCGGCCCCCAAAACTTACATCTAAATATGTTTTTCTTTTTAGCATTTAAACGCAAAATGAACCAGATAAAACAAGAAAAGCATACACTGTACTAAACACATTAAGCACATTTATCAAAACAATAATTTCTAAAATAAGAAAATAAATGTATCCAAACAATGTGTAAAGTTAAAAAAATATATATATATATATATATGTCCTGCCCCGATCGTCCACTGCTTGCGTGTGCCACGCCCCCTCGTTAACCTCGTGTGGGATCCCATGTGATCAGCTGTTTCTGATTGTTGTCATTAGTCCTCTGTATTTTGTCCGCGTTTCAGTTTTTCCCCAGCCCGGTAATTGTATTGTCCGTCTGTATTTTGTCTGCCTTACCTGTAATTAAACCCCGTATTCCCCAATACCCTGATGTCTGAGTTTTTGTCTCCTTTTCGTCTCCGCTCCACATGACAATATTATTATGATTAAATGTATTTATGGTTTACTATTAATATTAAAATAATAAATCTTTATTTTAAAATGTTTTATTATATCATAATAATTACTTTTACCGTCTATCATTGTCTAAATATATGTATTTAGCTAGCGTAAACATGCACAATGCTATCACAGCAAATGCGAGGCTAAGACTGAAGTGTTATCCTTTGTTTCCGCTGAGAGATGTGCCGCGTGATTCATTTCCCTGTGCGTACAAGTTATTTTAGGTTGGCGATCACGGTTTGACTTCTGAGATTCAGATTGAGTTCTAGGTTTTTTTTTTTTTTTTAACTGGTTGATTTGACTTTTAAGGAATTTGAGTTCTAATGAGTTCAAGAACTGAGGTACCACTGTACTTCAGAGTATGTTTCATTGCCGGTTTCATCCCTGCAGGGCGACTCTGCAGAGATCTTCAGTACCAACACCTTGGAGGAGAAGGGGGAGCCAGGATTTCCAGGCCTTCCTGGCATTACTGTAAGCCCAAAGCTGGGAATTACCTTTCAGTCGCTGTGTCACATTAGCAGGCAGGAACATAAAGAGCAGTGAGAGAAACTTAGGTGACTTGAGGTAAAAATATGTACAGGTGTGAACTGGCACTGGCCATCATGGCATTAATACAGGCACAATATATACATTCTACTTTTAGTTTTATTTAGTGGACTAGTTTTTTTTAAATTTGACCATTTTTTTAAATGCCTGCAAGTCTGATACCTTATTCAGTGAATTGAGTAATGGTATTAATGTTAAGCTGCATCTTCAGTATTTTGACAGTACTGATATTAATGGTAAATTAAAACTTTTTTCCTCTTGTGTAGTAGTGAAATATGGTAACTTTTTGGCAGCTGTCATGCATGTTTACACAATGTAATATTCCTTCTAGTTATGACCATTAGTGATTTGTGCTGATTTCAACATACAGTACCTGTGAGGATACTGTGCAGCGTTCAGTTACATAATGGATCACCTGCCTCTATTTCTCACAGGGAATCCAAGGTTTTCCAGGATTAGATGGTCCGATTGGCCCCTCCGGACCAAAAGGCTTTGCGGTATGTCTCATTTGGCACACCTCAGGCCCCCTCCTAGCATTAACAAACTTTGCTGCCACAAATGAGCAGCATTAAGTAGAGTCCATGTGTCTACAGGATAAACAAGCCTGTGTGTTGCCCCTAGTGATGGCCAAATGAAGCTTCATGAATCATTTGCTGTATTTTGTACCCCACTTGATTAGGGCATGCTGTGAGCCCTTTCTGGAACAGACAGCGCCATCTACTGGGGTTAAAAATGCAGCAGATGGTTCATAAAGCTGCATTTGGTCATCACTAGTTGCCTCCATTGTTATTTCATATCGTTTATTATAATTTTTATCATTTGTTTCAGGGGCTCCCGGGACCCCCTGGTCTTCCAGGGCCAAAGGTACATTTGTTACTTTGCTGATTTAATGGAATCAGACGTAGATGTACAATGCAAGCCTTTGAACTAACTGCTGTATAAGGTGTGCATGTACAACCCCGATTACAAAAAAGTTGAGACGTAGGGTAAATTGTAAATAACGACAGAATGCAATGACGTAGAAATCTCATAAACTGATATTTTTTTCACAACAGAGCATATAAAACATTTCAGAAAAAGTTTCTCGGTACAAAATTGTAGAGGTTCGAAAATATCATCATGTACAGTACATAATATAATCAAAAGATTCAAAGAATCTGGAGATAAATCTGTATGTGAGGGACTAGTATTCTGGATGCCCATGATCTTCGGGCCCTTAGGCAGCGCTACTCCAACAAATAAGCATGATGATTCTGTAATGGAAATCACTAAATGGGCTCAGAAATATTTCCAGATAATGTTATCAGTGAACACATTTTGCCGTGCCATCCAAAGATGCCAGTTAATACTGTATCACTCAAAGAAGAAGCTGTATTTGAACATGATGCAGAATCGCTGACGCCTTCACTGGGCCGAAGCTCATTTAAAATCACTGTGGCTACATGGAAAACTGTTCTGTGGTCAGATGAATCTAAATTTGAAATTCTTTTTGGAAACCAGGGATGCCGAATCATCCAGACTAAAGAGGAGAAGGACCAGCCAGCGTGTTACTGGCGCTCAGTTCAAAAGCCAGCATCTCTGATGTATGGGGGTGCATTAGTACATAAGATGGGGGCAGTTGCATATCTGGAAAGGCACCATCAATTCTGAAAGGTGTATCCAGGTTCTACTGAAACATATGCTGCCATCCAGATGACATCTCTTTCAGGGAAGACCTTCCATTTTCCAAAATGACAATGGCAAAACACACTGCATCAATTACAACATAATGGATTTGTTGAACTAGCCTGGCAGTGGTCTAGATCTTTCACTTATTGAGAACATTTAGTGCATCATAAAATGATAATTATGAAACAGAAGACCTAGGACAGTTGAACACCTAGAATCCCATATCAGACAAGAATGGGACAACATTCCTTTCCCAAAACTTGAGCAACTGATCTCCTCAGTCCCCTGATCATTACAGATTGTTGTTAAAAGAAGAGGGGATGCCACCCAGTGGTAAACATGGCTTTGTCTCAACTTTTTTGAGACGTGTTGCTGCCGTGACATTCAAAATGACCTTATCTTTTCCTTAAAATGATACATTTTCTCAGATTAAACAATTGATGTGTTTTCTATCTTTTTTCATGAATAAAATATGGGATTATGAGATTTCCATGTCATTGCATTCTGTTTTTCTTTACAATTTGCACAGCGTCCCAACTTCTTTGGAATTGGGGTTATATTTGCAGATATATGTATTTATATAATTAAGAGTGCAGCAAGCCAGAGCCAGGAAGTACGGGACGCTTGGAAGGGTACATCAGGGATGAGATGACAGGTCCATGAATGGTGACAAATTAAAGTGTCTTCATTCCTATACAGCATCTTTCCACCAGTTTGGCACACTTTTTGTAGCACCCAGACACCAGTAGATGTCACTGTAGAGCCACGAGTGGAATTCTCATGGCCACTAAGGACCGCAAGGCAGCTAGTATAGTATAGCAGGGACCCAGGTGTGAGACGTGGACGGGCCTTGCTTTGATCCACATGCCACTGGACAGCCATTCACAGTTTTTTCTAACCTGTTATTTTTGTTTCCAGGGTAATATGGGCTTAGCCTTCCAAGGATCTAAAGGGGATAAGGTAGGATGAGCAAACTGCCCTCAGTGTCGGCCCTCAGTTCCTACAGTTGGCATTGGTGGCACTGTTTCGTCCGTGTGACAGGGTGAACGGGGCACCCCAGGGCAGCCAGGACCTCCAGGCACCATCAGAGAACAGACCCGGCCAGGCAGGTTTGACATCCAGAAGGGAGACAAGGTATGTGAACGGGGTGAAGCGGAGACCATTGGATCCATCAGATAGACATGGACTGTTTCACTGTCCAGTAGGAGTGTATTTTTCAAGCACCGTATTGGTATTATCTTGGATAAATGTTCACATACATGCAGGGCCAGCGACCTTAAATTTCTGAGTATTTATTAATTTATTTTACAAACTTGCCATACGTTTCACTGTCATCCTTTTTTGGGGTTTTACCTTTAGTCAAATTTATTTAAGGGTTTATAGAAGGAGTAAATTTACAAACTGTCCGTGAATTTACGAATGGTTGGCAACTATGTTTATGTTTCACTTATGTTACTGAAATACGGCACAAAAAAGGATTTCCCTAATGCTTACAAAGTCATATGGAGCACTGCCTGCAGCAGAATTCTGCACATGTAACATGACCTGCACGTATGACCAATAAATGGGGCAACCGCCAGATGGCAGAATAGTCAAATGCCTCTGCACTTTTTCATAACTGTAAGTGCAAGATCCTCAGAAGATAATTCCTCCTCAAGGCATAATTTTACACATACACCCCATTAAAATATACAAGGTTATAAAATTTCATGCTTTTGTGTTAAGATTCTTAGGCTATTCAGTTTTATAACTACACTACTAAGGATTTAAAATTAAATGCAAGACAGAAGCACCGTCCATCTGCCTTTTAACTGTTTATCCTGGGTGGCAGTGGCGATGCTGGGGGTGCAGCCTGGCTCAGGCAGCACAGGGCAGGAGGCTGGGGCACCTTGTGGTGTTTCGTCTAGGTTAAGGTTAGGGTTAGGTAAGGTTATAAACAGTTTGCAGTGTTTAATCTAGGTTTATAGCTTTTTTTTGGGGGGGGGGGGGGGGGGACCCAAGGGGGAGGGTGGGGCCTTTTTTCATTTGGCCTGTTTTTCGTAT
>JAABNY020000114.1:47542-82091 GCA_015164015.2 Brevimyrus niger | reverse complement strand
GTATCCTTAAAATGATTTGTTTGGTGGGCGGGGGCAAGTGAGCGATAAAGCTTCAAGCGGGGGGGGGGCGGGGAGGGGCGGGGGGGGGGGGGGGGCGCCCCTCTAATATAACGGTAGGGGAAACACTGCCTTGGATGGGATGTCTGCTACAGAAGCATTATACATTCAAATAAACATGTCAGTAGAGGTGTAACCATACAGTTTAATCATGACTTGGATTAGTGGATGTTACAGGGCTCATGGTTCGATTAACACAATATATTCAACACAATAAGACTGAAAACAAACCAAGATGTCAAAGTTCTTATTTTACTTAGGCATGTAAATTTACAATTAAGCTGTTTACCAACCGTTTCTTTTTTTTTCTTGCAGTTTTTTTTTTCTTTATTCTGCAGACCCCAGTGCAAAATGTAAAAGCAGACACTCAAAGCTAAGCTGAGATAATGCCTATTTCTCCCTCTCTCGTATTACCATTAGTAAATTATTTTATGCCTCCACATATCAGCTGTCAAATTTCTTAATTCCCCTGTATACACTACTGATCATGTCACTTGCCTACTAGTTGGACCAGGATGGGAACATTACAGTTCCTCGCTAAATGCATCCGTTTTCCTATTGTGTACCTTTCAGGGGAGTCAGGGATCACCTGGCCCAGCTGGACAGCCTGGTCTGCCTGGACCTCCTGTAAGTGTCTGTAATGTGTGTTTGAACGTATTGCCTGAGAGGTATGCAGAGTCATGTAAAGGCATCAGATCTGGTCTGGAATGTCGTGCCAGCTGAGCAGCCACATCCCCAATCAGCAAATCAGCACATCAGGAGGTGAAGGACCTTCTCGGAGAACATAAAAAATATCAGCCCTTTTCAGCTTTGTTTCTCCATAGAAAGATGCATCTTCCTGCAGTGTCACACTTGTTATATTACGTTTTTGATAGCATCGATGTACTGATGAGGAGTGAGCTGTGTCCTTGACTAAGGTTTCCCATCTCGTCAGGGTCCACCTGGAGGTCCGAAAGGCATGAAGGGGGAGCCTGGAGAAGCAGGGAAAAGGGTAAGCGGAGTGATCACATCTGGTTAAGGGACCTGTGTACCGGGTCCGGGTGCGAGGTGACCATGCCTGGCTAAGGGATGTGTGATTGGGGGGGGGTGCACCGTGCATGCTGGAGTTCATGAGCCCTCGCTGATGCCCGGATTGACACCAGCTCAGCAGCTGCCTTGCAGCAAGCAGAGCTCCGTTATGTAATATACTATGAGGGCAGCGTTCTGCTTGATTTAGGGGAGTGTTAGTAGGTCATGCGGCCTTATTATAAATATCTGGCCCCAGCTCCCGGGAAAGGCCAGAAAGGGCTCTCAGAAACGCGCGCTAACGAGAATCACAGCTGAAGGGCAGTAACCAGAGCAGCATGAGGATAGATGTGGTTTGACAGCGACAGGGTGGAAAATCAGGGATCAGCTGAAGGCTTTGCTGCTTACGCGTCACATGCCTATCTCTCTGTCGGCAGGGGAAGCCGGGCAAGGATGGCAACGACGGGCAGGCAGGATTTCCAGTCAGTGCCCGCAATGGTTCAAACCACGTCCATTGTCTGTAAGGGTGTCATTTGTTCCCTTAACCACTGCTCTGTTACCCGCAGGGCCCCAAGGGAGAGCCTGGGATTCCCGGATATCCGGGCAGGGAAGGGAGTTGGGTAAGATGAATCGTGCTATGAAAAGGAGTATGTACATCTGTCAGTCGGCAGCCATTTTTACACATATCTTTAACTACTCAGGGTGAAAAAGGTGACCGTGGCTTCCCAGGTCGTCCAGGTCCAGTAAGTTTGACCTTAATGGGTCAGTCAACCACTCTGCTAAATGAAATGCTAAAATGCATAAGGGAGCTACATACTTAGTATGATTTGTACAGTTACATACACTAGTGGTCAAAATAGTGGTGGTAATGTTTGGAAACAATCGAAGCATTTTTACAAGTATCTTTCACTGGACAATAAAATAAGTATCTAGAGTAACTGGAGTGAAGTTCTGCTATCTCTAAATATTGGAAGTGTTTTTATAATTTTGCTAGTGTATATTGAGCGATTATCTGTAAGTAAGATTCACTGTAAAATATGTTTGGCGGTCAGGCTGGGCTGTGTGTAGTGCACACATGAGGAGTACAGGTGCTTGGGTGTGTATGTGGCTAATGGCTGGTGCCCTGCAGGTGCTGTATGACATGGAGCAAAATGCCGTCGGACCAAAAGGAGAGCCTGGTTACCCTGGGTCTCCGGGACCTAAAGGAGAGCCTGGTCTGCAGGGTATGTCACATAGCACAAGCACACTGAGCATTGCACGTCGTGCTGCTGGATTGGCACAGTGTTTTACAGAAGTATATTGGTGCCAGATAAACTGTAAACTTCACGCCTTATTGGTTTTGTCTGGGACTGCAAAAAGAATGTGTGTTGCTATTTATTTGCATCATCATAATTGCACTGAAATGTAAAGTGTGTCCATATTTGACTGTTTTTAGCAGCTAGTCTGAGATGTTAGACACTGTCCTTCTGCTCTCTGCAGGCATGCTTGGGCCTCCTGGACAGCCTGGGCCACTAGGTAAGCTTGGACCAAAGTTTTGACCAAAATATCTTGATGATTCTTCATTTTCATATATAGCTACATTTTAAGTGAAATGTGTAATATATTGTGCAATTCTAAAAATGACCACTTGCATTTCCCAGCCTTGTATGGCTTATGGGGCCAGGATAAGTGGATGGATGGATGGATGGAAGCATGGATGGATGGATGGATGTTATTTTTCTTATTCTTTTTATTTTCTAGGTCTTGGATCCCAAGGTCTATTTGGTTCACCTGGTCTTTCTGGAGAAGTGGGACAGAAAGGAGGAGACGGACTGCCAGGATTGCCTTTGCCTGGATCCCCAGGGTTACGGGGGCCCCCTGGGGCTACAGGACCCCCAGGTCCGTCAGGACCCCCAGGAATAGCAATCTGCATTGGCGAGATACAGCAGAAAGGCAGCATAGGGTTTTCGGGACTAAAAGGAGAGAAGGGTAGGTGTCCCCGCATCCTGCGGTATACAGTGTCACCTTCTCACATGAGGATAACCTCACCTGCTCTATAATCTGTCTCCTCAGGTGAAAAGGGCAACACCTGTGTCAGCTGTATCTCTGACAATCGGAACATTGTCGGACCTAAAGGTCTAGTTGGACCTCCAGGGCCACCAGGTAATGTCGGTCTCCTTCAGAATGTCATCCAGGATGATGGGGACTGACGCAGGAGTCTTGATGCTCCTGGTCATCATGTTTTGTAGGTATTCCAGGATACCCTGGGGTAAAAGGTGATCAAGGATTTCCAGGAAGCCCCGGATTGGCTGGGCTGCCAGTAATAATCCCAAGTTTTTCTTTGTTCTCTTATTTGATCCTGTTGATTCTTTGTGATTATTCCCACATGTCTGTTTAGCATCATACACTCATGGCCTGGATGTCAAAGTGCCCCATGTGTTTTCAGGGTTTTCCTGGGTCCCAGGGTGCTCCAGGTCTCGCTGGGCAGAAGGGGCAGCCAGGAGACACTGTCCCTCTGGATGGATTGAAAGGAGAGAAAGGGGACACTGGCTTTCCTGGACCCACTGGTTTACCTGGCCTGAATGGACAGCCTGGTCAAGATGGGTTCCCTGGGCAACCTGGGCTCCCTGGCTTTCCTGTGAGTACCATAATATATGAAACCTTTGGTGATCTGGTTTTCTTAGAAGTATAACAAAATATTACCTTTAAGCTGGCGAGCTTCTGATTGCATCCTCTCTGAATGAAAAAGATCTTAAATACAGATTTTGGACAAAAGTATTGGGACACCAGGCCATCACACCTACAGGAACTTTTCATTTCTCATTCTAAATCTATAGACATTAATGTGGAGTTGTTCTATAACAGTTCCCACTGTTTTGGGAAGGCTTTCCACAAGATTTTGGAGAGCCTGTGGGAGTTTTTGCTGTTTCATCCAGAAGAGCTTTTGTGAGGTCAGCCACTAATCTTGGACTTGATGGTATGGTGCACAGTCTCCATTCGTCTGCAATCTAGTTCATGTCAAGGGTGCTCAATGACATTGATGTCAGGACTCTGTGCGGGCCAGTCAAGTTCATCCATGCCAAACTTACCCAACCATGTCTTTGTGGACCTTGCTTTCTGCACTCTGGCAGTC
This sequence comes from Brevimyrus niger, assembly GCA_015164015.2. Lineage (NCBI taxonomy): Eukaryota > Metazoa > Chordata > Actinopteri > Osteoglossiformes > Mormyridae > Brevimyrus > Brevimyrus niger. The sequence goes on along the minus strand of JAABNY020000114.1, from coordinate 77,917 downwards.
ATGCTGGAACAGAAAAACGCCTTTCCCAAACTGTTCCCACAAAGTTGGAAGCGTGGAATTGTCCAAAATATTTTGCTATACTGAAGCATTAAGAGTTTCCCTTCACAGGAACTAAGGGGTTCTTGAAAAACAACCTCATATCTTTATCCCTCTTCTATCAAACTTTACAGTTGGCACAATGCAGTCAGGCAGGTAACATTCTCCTGGCTTCTGCCAAATCCAGACTTGTCTGACTTCCAGACAAGCATGATTTGTGACTCCACAGAACACGATTCCACTGCTCAAGTGGTGGCACCCTTTACACCACTCCTTCCAATGCTTGGCATTGCTCTTGGTGATGTGAGGCTTGCATGCATTTGCTCAGCCGTGAAGCTCCCAGCAGAGGCCTGCAGGGGACTGATTTTTCATTGCGCTCCTGCATGTTCCCGCAAGTTGCTGTCCCGTTCCTGCCCGCTCCCGCAGAAATTTAATATTCCGACCCGCTCCCGCCTGTATCTGTTATGGTTTGTCCGACTCCCCCCGCATCTGTTATGCTTTGTCCCGCTCCCGCCTGCTAAATCCCACAAGCAAGGCTGGTGGAGTATTGGGTGGGCTAAAAATTTTAAATGCTATAATACCTTGGCTTATAAAAATTAAATAAGATACCCAATGTATTTGTTGCCTAACTGACATGCGGGTATTTATGAAACATGGGCTATAATTAAAAATGTGTTTTATATAAGGGTAGATTTGGCTAACCAGTTTTCCACAGAAAAATACAACCATCAACGTTTCTAACTAGGCTACAGACCTGAATTAAAAATATCTAAACATTTCACAGTCAATAGAAACATTTCATAGTCAAAATGAGAGAAATATAGGGAAACATTGAAATTTGTGGCGCGGCTGTGCATTTACTCCAACCTCAGTCAGAGCTCTCATTGCTCTTACATTCTGCCGGTCTGCACGGGACTGATTTTTCATCCTGCTCCTGCAAGTTTCTGTCCCGCTTATTGTTTCAAAACTCTTTCACTTTGCAATAATACCATTTAAAATTTAATATCTAGCACTGAAAAAAATTCACAAACTTACTTATTCCAAAGCTCGCATCCTATGACAGAACCACAAATTCACTGAGCTCTTCAGAATGACCCAATCTTTCACAAATGTTTGTAAATGGAGACTACACGGCTAGGTGCCTAATTTTATACACTTATGGCAATGGGTCTAAATAAAACACCTGAATTCAATAATGAAGAGGTGCGTCCCAATATTTTTGTCCATAAAGTGTGTTTTGCATACAAAGTCCAAGGTAAAGTCCTTGATTTAAGTGATTTTGTTACACTCAAATGACTGCTATGTGTTCTGTTGATAATTTGACACATATTCTAAAACAGAAATATATAGGTATATACCATTCTAATTGTGCCAGTGAAACTCCAAAAGAGAGCAAAATGCAACATTTAGTAACATGCTACACGTTAAAGTCCAATGTAGGGCTGTAATAATGCAAAGAAGTATATAATATACCTAATGAGAGTTTGTGCTGGTGTCTTTATCTGCTTGTATAGCTGGAGTTCTACCATACGGGAAAATTTATGTTTCTACAGGCAAGAATGCTAAAAATAGATTACTAGCTAAACCCATCTATCCATTTTCTGACAGCTTATCCGGTATAAGGTCACTGGAGCCTATACTAAATAGACTGGCATCCTGTACTATCACAAGTCACACACATATATACCAGAGCATGTGGGTGGAGTGGAGCAGTGAGAATTTCCGCTCCTCGCTCACAAGGCTGTTGGCTCCGCCCACCCCTCCGCTCTAATTTACACCGCTCCACTAAAATATTTTCCCGCTCCAGTCAGATTGCTCCAATTTAAAAGAGGGACAAATAATCTGCATGCCTAACAAATGTCACCTTAAACCGAAGCTTTATATCATAAAGAAATATAAGCAATGGCAACATTGCCACTCAGAACAGAAAATATTTATTTTAAAACAACATATAGGCAACGACGGACAGCTTTGGCAATGACATTCAACACAAAAATAGCCTTAAAAATAAAGGAATCAGTGGGCTTAATAGCCTAAAGAATATACAGGCACGTTTTAAATTCCTCAGTTTTTTTCTGTTGATGCTGCTGCTGCGTCTCTCTATAAAATAATATTTCACTGACAGTGTTACATGAAATTTAAAAAATCCTATTAGACCTACTTTGACAAAACAAATTTATTTGATTACCAATATTTACTTTATAGGCTTTTATACTTTACTTTATGGACTTGATACGCTACAACCATATAAAACTTGCTCACATTTTGCTCTGGCTTCCGCTCTCGTGTTTCTGGGAAAAGTGATTCCAAAGTGAATCTTTACTTACTGAAACAGTTTCACCACATTGTTCTTGCTCTACATTATTGTCATCTATACTCTTGATAGGAATAGTACACTTGTATGATTTATCAGTTTCCTTTGTGAAATACTTTGCGAATTCCATCTCGCTCCAATTTGTGTAACAGTCTTGATAATTGTACAGATGAATTCTGGGTGGATTTGGGCACACCTCTACGTCGTAGTGTGAGCGGTATCGGAGCAAAATTGGAGCGATAGTGACCGCTCCAGCCTTAAGTAACCGTTCCTCGTTCTGACCAAATTCCTCCCGCTCCGCTCCTCGCTCATGCTCCGCTCACACACTCTGATATACACACATGCAGTAGGCAATTTAGAGACACCAGGTCATCTGACTGCACAAGGATACCAAAGTACCCTGAGGGAGCAGGAAAAATGTGGAAACCGCACACAGTTTAGGTGGGATTCCAAGCCCTGACTGGAGATGTGAGGAGAGAGTGCAACCCACTGAAACCTCCCTGTAATCCGAGAACAGAAATATTCGTTTTAAGTTTAACATTCTAACTTTTAAAAGTGATCTACCAAAGAAGACATTCATTAATGTTATCTGATGGGTTTGCAGTGTGTGTCACAGTATGATAAGCCTCTCTGCCTGTGAATATTTCTGGTTGAAAACCTGGCCGCAGCAGAACATTCACTTGTCTGTGGGCCCCTGAGCAAGGTCCTTAACCCCCAGCTTCATGGCCGCTATTGGTGGCCAACCCTCTCCTGTGATCAATAAAGAATCATTCTATTCTATACTATTCTAAACGATGGCAAAATGTAATTTACTAAACTGTGTACTCTCAAAGGGCCACCTTACTTGTGGTTTTATTTTGTTTAGCTCTTGACAACTTTTATCCTTCTCTTGTAAATCTGACTGCCTCTGTCTCTCGGCCGGGGCTCTGACTGACTCTGATACTCAGCCAAAGTGCTGACACTCAGCTGGGACTCAGAGGCAGCTCTGACACATTGCGGCTGCAGAAATGGTGAATAAGCAAGCAAATGGGAAGATAAGCATCCCTGTAGCATGAAATGTGTGCAGAACATGCTTAGGACTACAAATGTGTCTGTAGACCCTTCAGCTTGGATTTTCACCTGTTTAACAGTGATTAAGATCAAGTTTGCACAAAAGAGTAGATAGTAAATATGTCCATCGAAAATGATACCTAAATTATACTAAATGATGAGTTCATGGCCTTAGTAAATTATTGCATTTCTTGAGCAATTCATTAATTGCTCATTAATTCTGGATTTGGCTAATCATGATAGGCTAAGTGTAGCTTTCACCTAATTTAGTGACTAGGTTAGAACAAGAAATTTACAAATGAGAGGAGGCCATTCAGCCCATCAAGCTCATTTGGGGAGAAATTAACTAATAGCTCAGAGTTGTTAAAAATGTATCTAGCTCTGATACATCTGAGGAGCCCAGGGTTTTAGCTTTAACTACATGAACAGGAAGACTATTCCATACTCAAACTCCGTGCTGTGTAATGCAGTGTTTTCTCAAATTCAGTTTAAAATGTTCTCCTGCTGATTTACACTTATGGCCACAAGTATTTAAACTAATATTGAAGTAGCGATTTGGCTGAACAGCATCCCGACCTGTTAGAATCTTATATCCATGGATCATGTCCCCTCTTAGTCTCCTTTGCTCGAGGCTGAACAGATTCAGCTCAGCTAACCTCTCCTCATAAGACATTCCTCTATGACTAGAAATCATTCTCGAAGTCCTACTACCTTTTTTAAGGCAGCAATGTCCTTTTTAAGGTATGGTGACCAAACCTGCACACAATATTCTAGGTGGGGTCTTACAAAGGAATTGTATTAATTTTACATCACCTCCCTTGACTTAAACTCCACACACCTAGACATGTAACCCAACATCCTATTGGTTTTTTTAATCTCTTCCCCACACTGGCGAGAGTGGGACATGGAAGCATCCACCAAATGTACAAATTTCAACCTTTTCAGGGTCCTTCTGTTCATAGTGTCTGTGTGTAGCATATGAGTGTCTACTGTGGTTGTTTTTTCTTGCAGGGGTCAACTTCAGGTAAAGGGGGCCGTGGCTTAGCAGGGGAACCTGGAAATCCAGGCCCCCCTGGAGATGACGGACCTCCCGGTCCACCTGGTTTTGGCCCCCCGGGGCCACCTGGAGAGAATGGTATCCAGGGTATGTCAGGAAGAACAGGCTCACCAGGTGTTCCAGGTAGGGCTCTCATCTTTCCAAATATTTATGAACCACAAAAATCACCTTTGGTTTGCTAAGGAGAGCTCGCTGTGCACAGGTCAGAAAGGGGAGCCTGGAGAGCCGCAGAAGGTGAAAGGTCAACCTGGTGCTTCAGGGCCCCCTGGGGAGGAGGGCCCTCCGGGACCCCTAGGTACCATATGCAGTCCAGCTTTGTTCCTGTTGATTGCTGTAATAAACCTGAACAATGGGCCACGTTTGTGTTTTCAGGTAGTTCAGGTGGGCCCGGGAGGCCAGGCTTCCCAGGGCTACCTGGCCCAAAGGGGGACCCAGGTCCTCCTGGGATTGGTTCTCCAGGTGCTGCAGGGGTCAAAGGTGAGAATAAACCACCAGGTTAGGTATCGTGTCAAAAACAGTAAGGTGCACACATATGCACACTGGAACAGTACCATGATGCATGTCTGACAGGTAGATGGCATGGGTCTCCCCAGCTTGAGCTGTGATACTTAACATGTTGGAATGATTCTTGTTAAAACTGAAAATGGCAAAAATCTGGTAATGTCAGGCATTTCATTTGTTTGGTGAATACCTTTATGATAATTGTTAAGCTATTACTTATACTTTACATATGAACACCTGGCAGATTTAAAAGATATATAACATGACTATTTGCCATCTGCAGGGATCCCTGGAATGGCGGGCATTCCTGGCAGCCCCGGCATGCCTGGACGGCCCGGGTCCGACGGACTCGCCGGGCACCCAGGCTCCCCAGGGCCCAAGGTGAGAGTGTGGGGCATCGATGGGCTTTACTGCACAGGCACATCACTAGGGATAATGAATATCCATGGGTGTGCATTATTAGTGCAATGCTTTAAGACATTTTAGGTATACTTGCTTGTTTTATGTTCTATGCATGCGCTGTAAATGCATTATGAGGTACATTGAACGTTCTATGAATGCGCTGTAAATGTGATATGAGGTTCACTGAATGTTCTATAAATGCGCTGTAAATGTGATATGAGGTTCACTGAACGTTCCATGAATGCACTGTAAATGCATTACGAGGTACATTGAATGTTCTATGAACACGCTGTAAACATGTTATGAGGTACATTGAGAGATTTATGAATGTGAGTACATTATGAGGTACATTGAATTATCTATGAACAAGGTGTTTAATGTAAAGTGTTTTTATATTGCTAGAAAAAAAACATTTTTTTTGGTTTTGTGCCTAAAGTACTATTTAGGCTTTTATTTCTAAGCAAGGAGTATTTAAATTCAAATTGTAATTTTGAGTTGCTTTAAGAAAAATAATAATAATAAACTGATGACCATCATGAATGTGTGCATCTGGGCTGATGGTGATATTACAAAATTACAGAGCCAGTTTTATTGCCCATCAAACTACAGATCAACGAGGAGAAATGTTTTTTGCTGATATCATACAGTGAATTTTTCCCCCGAATGTAGAGCTTGCTGCCGGCTCATGTAATGTGCATGCCAAGCTCCTTCTCTGTATTATGAGTGTGATTCCCCCTTCCTGTTTTCTGTCAGGGTGATCCTGGGTTTGCTGTAACTGGCCCCCCAGGACCTCCAGGATTTCCTGGTGGCCAAGGAGCCCCTGGACCAAATGGTGACTCCGGCTTCCCAGGAAGAGATGGACAGCCAGGCCTGCCAGGCTTGGTTGGAGCTCCTGGTCCAAAAGGTTAATAAGAAGCAGAGATTGTTAGCACTGTGGCCATACACCCCCAGGGCTCATTGGTCTCCTTCGGTACACCCCAACATTGTCTGATTCTAAAACTTTAACCTGCTAAATCCAATGATTGTCAAACTCCACATCTATGAAGGGTTATGTGGAATGATGAAAAACACTGCACAAGGCAGCTAAGGTTAAGGAGCAAAGTGTGTCCTACAGTATATCAGGAACCTCATAGTTGTCCAGCCCATTTGTATACGCTCTGATCCAGATATACCATAAACAGATATATTCCATGAATTGGTTGTGGAGCCACGTTTTCAGTCACGTGCTAATTATAAATATGATTTATGGTACATTCCATCTGAACTGAGAAGTCGGAATTTCCAAGATCCTAGTCAGAAATTTCAACCAGAACGCCCCTGAAGTCAGAATTCCAACTCAAAAATCGGCTCAGAGAAAATCAGTCCGACCTCCGATTCCAGTAACTGGAACACAGCAGTAGTCCCACAGCTCCCTGTGACTGTTTTTTCTCTGTTTCTTTCCCATAGGGGATCCTGGCTTTCCTGGGCCCCAGGGACCTCAGGGGCTTCCAGGACTCCCTGCTTTAGGGCTTTCAGGGCCCCGCGGACTTCCTGGCCCTCAGGGGGTTGGAGGCGCATTAGGTATGTTGCCTATAAGCTAGACAGTTGCATTTTTATACAGCTTAGAGAACATGGACTGACCCATGAAACCTGTAACTGGATGCCAATTCTTGATGGTATTAATAAAAGTAATTTACATTAATGTAATAAATAAGTATAGATTATTTTTAATATACATCAGTTATGAATTTTAAAGTCTCAGTTTTTGTCTGTAAATCGACACTAAACATCCAGGACCATATCTGTTTCACATTTGTAAATTGAATGAATGGAGTGTGTAATCTTAAAGGAATGGGTCAAATTACAATGTCATAATAATAACATTAAAATTCTCTGTATCGATAGTATGCAAAAAAAAAAAAAAACAAAATCAAGTCATTCTCACCGTTTTTCCTCTTCTTACAAGGGTTTCCTGGTGCAAAAGGTGACAAAGGTGACCCGGGCCCCCCTGGACTGGATGTTCCCGGAGTGTCTGGGGATAAAGGGAAACCAGGCCTCCCTGGAGCCTCGGGGCCAGTGGGCCTTCCTGGTTCCCCTGGCCAGCCAGGTCAAGATGGACTTCCTGGATTCCAAGGTAAATTACCTTCCGTGATATCATTTTTTCACAGTGTATTTCAAAGCAGTGAAGGGGTCTTATTTGATGCATGGTTTATATTTTCATTGGTAGTTCTGTGCTAGAAATCTCACCTGCCGTGCGGGAGGCCTGGGTTCGATTCATGGTTGACATAGCCTTGCGTACTGCGATTTCCCCCTGGGCTTGATAATATCTTACTTCATGCCTTGTTTCTTTAGGTAACAAAGGAGAGATGGGAGCGGTGGGGTCCCCAGGCTTCCAGGGTCCCTCAGGCAGCTTTGGTGTGCCAGGATTCACTGGACCAAAAGGTGCACATGCTCAATACATCCTTAATATCTTGTGCCGCTCCTGTTTATTTTTACCTCTAGGCAAAGTTATTGAGTGTATTTTCATTAAACAGGTGATAGTGGATTCCCTGGAAAGCTTGGAGCTCCTGGTATTCCTGGGATCAAGGGAGAACGGGGTGACCCTGGCTTACCGGGCCCTCAAGGCATCATCAGTACTGAAAAGGGCCGGAAGGGTGAGCTGGGGGCCCCAGGTAAGCTTATGCCTTCGCAAAAGCACATCCTTGTGAAGAAACAGTGTTTCATCTGCATGACGTCGCTGGTGCTTTATTCCAGTAAAAGCAGCAGCATTTAGATCTCTCTGTTCTGTAGGTTTGTCAGGTGTTCCGGGGCAGAAAGGTGTCTCGGGCGTTCCAGGAGAGAAAGGCCTTCTGGGAAGCGATGGAAGAGCAGGACAGCCGGGTCCTCCAGGTATCAGTTTAGGCAATAAAAAGGTGTCTTTTCCAATATGAATTGGAGTTTGTACCATTTACATCTGTCCGTCTGGGTCACATTTTCCTACAACTGTTTCCACCTGCTTCAAGACCACAACCAGTGTCCCCCTCCCTAAGAAAAGCACAGCCACCTGCATGAAAGACTATAAACCAGTATCACTCCAATCATCACAAAGTGTTTTCAGAGGGTGGTGCTGGCCCATATCCCAGGCACTCTGGACCCCCTGCAGTATGCCTTATGCCCACCGGCCCAACAGGTCCACATTAGATGCCATTGCTGCTGCCCTTAACTATTCTTATTCTGGACTTTTTGACTGGCAGACCTCAGTCTGTCAGGATCGCCAACGGGACTTCCGCCAGCATCACCACAAACACTGGCATCACACAGGGTTGTGTCCTCAGCCCCATCCTCTACACCCTGTTCACCCACCGACTGTGTTGCCTCCCACAAAGACAACATCATCCTGAAGTTAGCAGATGACACCGCAGTGATCGGTCACATCACTGGAGGGGACAAAGCGGACTACAGGAGAGAGGTGGCCGGGTCTGGTGTCATGGTGTGAGGACAACAACTTCACCCTCAACACTGATAAGACAAAGGAGATGATAGTGGACATGAGGAAGAGGAGGACACTTCATCAGCCACTGTTCATCCGGGAGCTTGAAGTGGAAAGGGTGAGTACCTGGGCGTCCACATCAGTGAAAACCTCCCCTGGACACTGAACACCATGCTGCTGGTCAAGAAGGCTCAACAGCGGCTGTACTTCTTGAGGAGGCTGAAGAAGTTTGGTATGTCAACCAAGATCCTCAGGAACTTCTACAGCTGCATCGTGAAGAGCACACTGACCAGCTGCAAGACCACATGGTAGAGCAGCACTGCAGCTATGGATTGCCAACGCCTGCGGAATGGTGCAGACTGCGGAGAAGATCATCCAGACTCCGCTGCACTCTTTGCAGAGCAGCTACCATTGCAGAGTCCAGAGGAGAGCTGCCTCCATCCTCAAAGACCTCACACACCCCCAACACGCACTGTTCACACTTCTGCCCTCAGGATGGAGGTACTGAAATGTGAAATCTAGAACTTCCCGACTTAACAACTCCTTCTTCCCACTGCCATCAGACTCCTTAACAGTCGACAGGAGTATGAATAATGGACATCCATCCATCCATCCATCCATCCATTTTCCAAACCGCTTATCCTACTGGGTCGGACATCATACTACCATATTTCCATACCGTACTACCATACTACTTCATACTGTCATTTTTTGCACATTATACTTAAAATTATTTATTTTTCTATTTTTTTTCTATTATATTTTGTGTGGACAGTAAAAAACAAAGGAAATGTGTTGCATTCAAATTGTCAAGTTGCAGGTGCTATTACATAATGAAATTAAAATTTGTTAGTTTGTCAAGGTATTACTTAATGCGGTGTCTTTAAGTAACGCATTGCTACACCAGTGTTCATGATGACATAATGTGCCAATTGTCTTCCTGTAAAGGGGAGTAGGGGTGCTGTTTAATGTTCTGAGTTTGAGGTTTCCATTTATTCCAGGACCCAAAGGATTTTCTGGAGTGCCAGGTGAACCTGGGCTCCCTGGACCAGCTGGACCGAAGGGTGCAAGTGGCGACATGGGATTCCCAGGTAACTCCCTGCAATGGCTTCTCCATACATTTCAAATAAAAACATATTTACATATACAGTAATACACGAAGTGCAGAAAAATTGCAGCACATGCGTTTTTCTTGACAAACGCATTAATCCAGGTTTCAGCTTTTAAATCCTCCTCAGGTAGGATTTTTTAGTCTTGAGACAATTAAGGAAAAAAGATCTGCATGCTGTTAAACTGACCTGCAACATCGTTATTTTCGAGCTCAGCAGCGTCCTGTGTGTTTCTAGAATGATCTATCATCTGAAAGACATCCAGCCAATGGGGGGTGGGGTGGGTAAAGTGGTGTAAAACAGATAGATCTGAAAGCAGTCTGACAGTAATGCAGAGCAGCAGATAATGTAGACTGGGTGCATCTGAAATTGGGTACCTGTCTGCTCTATAGTAGACGGCAACGTGAGCAGTATGTCTGAATCCTAAGTATGGATGAGACAGTAGGTGAATGGTACCCAGATGACGTAGGTAGGTAGGTAGAAGACTTTATTAATCCCTCGGGAAGGTTCCTCCAGGAAATTCAGTTAAAAAATTCAAATTCAAAATGTGCATTTAATGGATGCTGCGCTATAAGGGGACAGGAGCTGCAGTTATTGATAAATGACGTGTGTCACGTTGTGCGGTCGGCGTGCAGACAGGAGAGCGGAGAGCACCCAGGTTTACGGGTAGACTGGGGTTTTTTGGGAGTATGGGTACAAACAAGAACGAACATCCACTAATATTAATGAACATCAACGCACATCAATGAGTGATCTAACGGGAACTAAAAGACACGGACTAAATACACTTGACAAGGCAAAACAACGAGAAACAGATGATAACAATCGGGCAAAACAAGAGGTAATGAGGTGGGCGTGGCACGAAACGGGACCTGAAAGACAAAACAAGACTGGGACCAGGGAACAAAATCGAGACATAGAACAGGGACAAAGGCAGAAGCCAGGACAGGACCCGACGCAAGACAGGGAATGCAGGGAATCCTGACGCCTATGGCCACTACCTTTACGGGACACTGACAGGCGGAGTCCTAGGTTGAGTCGGCTCCGGCAGGAAGCAGGAGTCCACAGGGAGGTCCCTGAGAGGTCCCACTCGGGCTCCTCTTCCTCCTCTCCGGAGGAAGGAGCTGTAGTTCCACAGTCCGGGACCTCCTCGGGGACTGGAGTCAAGGTTGCGGGGCCTGAAGTAGGGATAGGGGTTGGTGGAGCTGCGGGCGTAGCAGCAGACGGTGTGGCCGGAGCAGCGGGCGTGGCCTCGGGCAGGACAGGAGCAGCGGCCGTGGCCTCGGGCAGGACAGGAGCAGCGGGCGTGGCCTCGGGCAGGACAGGAGCAGCGGGCGTGGCCTCGGGCAGGACAGGAGCAGCGGGCGTGGCTGCGGGCAGTACAGGAGAGCAGGGTGCGGCCGGCTGGGCAGGAGAGCAAGGGGCACCGTGGCAGGCACCTCGGGCATGCAGCCAGCAGGGGCCACCGTGGGCAGGGTGGCGGCAACCATGGCCATGCAGCCAGCAGGGGGAGCCGCAGGCAGAGTGGCGGCAACAGCGGCCATGCAGCGGCGGCATCCTTCTCTGTGCAGTCAGCAGGGGGCATCGCGGGCAGTGGGGCGGCAACTGTGGCCAGGCAGGGCCGCGGGCAGAGTAGCGGCATCCTCCTCCGTGCAGCCAGCAGGGACCACCTTGGTGGCGGCGGCAGCAACAGGAGGTGGGGCCTTGGGCAGAGCCACGGCGGCAGCTGCAGCAGCAAGCGGGGCCGCGGGAAGGGCCTTCTCATGGAGGACGTTACCCCTTTAAGAGCCTGGGGTAACGTCTTACAACGCGTATCCTTCCCTGGCCCAGGCGTGCATGCCGCTAATGGTAAGTCTCCAGCGGGGGCGGCGGCTTCCCTATGCAGGGCTTACCCGGCGCTGAGGCAGTAGTAGCAGGCGGGACCACGGTGTCTTCCCAGGCAGGGAGAAGTGAGCAGGCTCCCAGGAAGAGTGTCTGGGCGGCTCTTTTCTTCCCCCTCCGTCTCTTCCTGGGAAGAGCAGGGCTCTCTAGGACCCAGGGCAGGTCCTGACCCTGGGTGCTTTGCTCGGGCAGCCCCATAGAGCTGGGGAGCTGTACTCAAAGTACTCAGCTGGTTTGGTAGAAACAAAATCTTGGTCTGGATTTGCAGCTTTACAAATGCCCAACCTTGCCTGTCACAAGCAAGAGGCTTAGTTTGCTGAGCCACACACAAATACAATACAACCATGTACTCCTGTTACAGGTCCTGCAGGGGTAAAAGGTACACCAGGGAACCCAGGAAGCCCAGGGCTGCCCGGCCAGCCAGGGCCTTTTGGGTTCAAGGGAGAGAAGGGGGATCCAGGACCCCCTGGTGCTGAACTTCGGGGAAGTCCAGGAGCCAAGGTGCATACAATGGGAATGTACAAATATTCAGAGGAGTGTAAAATTAGGGTCACTTAGCCATAGTAATAATAATAATAGCATCAGCAAGATGCAGTTATTCATGCAATACTTCCGTCTCCATAATGAAACTATATTCTTTAATTCTGTCAAAATTAAATAAGGGTCTGTGCTTTTGTAATTAATTCTAAGATCCATCTATTTATCAATCTATCTAATAAATAGATGTCAATATATCTAATCAATAAAGATCTATCTATCTAATCAATAAAGATCTATCTAATTGTAAAATACATGGATTTCTTTTGTCCCTAATTGTTTGGTTGAACATCCCAGGCATGCTGTTCCACCATGGAACACAATATACTCATACTAATTTAGTTTTTTCTTCCAGGGTGACCCAGGACAGCCTGGATTTCCTGGAGTCCCTGGAATAAAAGGCCAAACGGGGGCACCCGGATTACCGGGCCTGCCTGGCAGCCCAGGAGACAAGGGAAACCCCGGCTTCCATGGGACTCCAGGTTTGAAGCCTGGGTGATGCCTCCTTCAGTCACAGGGCAGCTGGATGTGCTTCTTCTTGAAGAAGTGCTTCTGGATGACTGTACAGTAACTGCCTGCTGTGACTGTAAACACAGTGACTGTAAACACCTTCACTATAAACACTGTGGCTGTAACTTCCTGCTGTGTCTGTAACCATGTGCTGCGACTGTAAACACTGGGACTGTAACTGCATACTGTGACTGTAAACACTGTCACTGTAACCTCGTTTGCAGGCACAGCATCTAGTCACAGTGGTCACAGTATGTAGTTACAGCACACAGTCACAGTGTAATTGTTTAGTCATAGTGTTTAAAGTCACAGTGCTCACTCCATTAGTGTTTGCAGTCATTACTCGCACAGTCAGTGTTTACAGTCACAGTAAAGTCAGTGTTTGCAATCTTAGCACATATTTAGTCAGTTTTTAGCCACACAAACTTCTTAGTCAGTGTCCACAGTCACAGCATACACTTAGCTACAAAATTGACACACAGCATTTAGAATCAGTGTTTACAGTCACTCCACATGCTTAGTCAGCATTTGCAGTAACATGTTTACAGTTAGTGTTTATAATCACAACACATAGTTAGTGTTTACAGTCGTCGCACACATTTGCAGCATAGGATTTACAATCACAGCGGACAAATATAGCACAGCATGTACAGTGCACACTTTGTCAGAGTGTTTGCAATCACAGCGTCTACAGTTGCAACGTTCAGTCACAGCGTTTATAAACGCAGCACATGCTTACAGTTGCAGCATGTTTGCAGCCACAGCAGACGTTTGTAGTATGGCGTTTACAGTAAGGTCTGCTGTGCTGCTCCTACCTGCCTTTTTATACTCGCTCACTTTATGCCTCAGGTATGCCGGGCATCTCTGGTCCAAAGGGTTTCGATGGAGCTCCAGGTCCTCCGGGTATTGCTGGTCCAGTAGGACCACAGGGACGCCCAGGTAGTCCTGGACTGCCTGGCCCTTCTGGAGAAAAGGGCCCAAGAGGGCGTGACGGCATTCCTGGACCCACTGGGATAAAGGGAGAGCAGGGTAAGGTGAAATGTGTCCTGCAAGGAAGGAAGGAAAGCTGAAAGGTTGAATAATTCCTTTGAATTTCTTTAAATATAAATAAAAAAAAATCATAAATAAAAATGTAAATAAACTGTATCTCTTTCCCTGTAGGTCCACGTGGCTTTAGTCGCCCAGGAACTCCAGGATTACCAGGCTTGCGAGGTGATTTTCCTGCTTTAGCTTTTAAGTTAGTTGAAGTGTTTAATTCCAGTTCTGACTTTCATCCTGTACCTTTAACATGGCCACCCCAGTGTGACCAGTAAACCTGCTCAGCTGACCAATTTGCTGTTAATTTCCCCAAGTTGCATAGATCTCAGGTAATCTGCACTGAGTATACAGACACTCTTCTTTGTCATTTTTGTATCATTGTGTTTGCCACCAAGCCCCGCTTTTGATGTTTACCACTGTAGAAAACCCAAAATGTTAAGCTAACTAATTTCTCTGCAGGTTTATCCATCATATTACTGAATGCTGTTTTTACTCTCTTTTTGTGATGTAACAGTTTAGTCCCTTTAAGCAGTCATGTTAAGGCCAGGTCATAGGCAGTATACTTACAGGCAGAAGCATCGTGAAGGTGGCCGGCTGTTAGGGTGATTCCAAGAGCCCCTAAATGACAGGTGCCCCAGAAAATTTTGAACATAATTGGATTGGTCTGGGTTGGGGCAGTATTAGTTTTGTTAACAAAAAAAAGTATTTGTTCACAACCTTATTTTTCATGAGTAAATTGTAACAACAAAGTAAATGGAAAAAATGACTAATTTTTTTGGCGAAATCTGTTTGTTATGCTCTGATTCTCATTTTTTCTCCACTTGGCACATGTCTGTGCAAATGCCAGCTTCCAGTATAAGTTAACACTTCATGATTTCAGCCAAAATTGTATGCTCACCAACAGTGTTTGGAGATAACAAAACCAACATTACAATAACAAAATGAAACGGGGTACAAGTATCTGTTGTTGACGTATGCAGAAAATAGAAATATGATTGCATTGCACTTTCGCTAACAAACTTTAGCCATTCATTTTTATTAATGAAAGAAGCATGGTAAGTCAGTAAAGCATTCCCAGCCTATATGACTAAACCTCATATAGTTTGCTGATGTATAAGGTATGCTTTCTTTGCTTACGGGAATTTGTATAGCCAGGGGAAGTATCCTTCAGCAAAATTCATTTCAATGTCTTATATACTATATATTTGTTTACACCAGCATCACCACAAACATATACGAGTAATGCATTGGCTACAACCAATAGGAGCGATGTTGTAAATGCAGTCGCCAATTGACCAAAACGTTGTTATATGGCACTTGATTGTAAATTGTTTTTCATTTATATGGCATTTTAAAATTCTCTGTAACTGTATTTTATTTTATTAGCATTAATACTAATCTGACATATGCCCCCCCCAGGTCCAAAAGGGGACCCTGGTCTTCCTAGTGTTCCTGGTAGCTCCGGCTTTCCTGGACAGAAGGGTGAGCAGGGGGCCCCAGGCGTGCCCGGATTCCCCGGCAACGTCGGCCCCTCTGGCCCCCCTGGTGTGTCAGGAACTGGGCCCAAAGGTAATCCGGGGCCCCCAGGTCCCCCAGGACGAGCTGGTAAGTCCAAATGTTTTCACAATGCCAGTGTCTGCATTTTTGCTACCTGGTTTCTGCCCTGTTCCATTAAATTGATGCCAGTTTTGGCTGAAGCTCAGTTTGCTCAGCATTGACATGGTGGTTCTGTTTCACTGCTTATTTATCTGCATCTCGACATTCACAGCTGATTTAGATTCAGCATATATCAGTTAATGAGGCTGGTAAAGCTGATTAAACCAGATGGCAAATTGGCATGTGAACTCACCTTGATCCCTGATTTGCATGGGAAGTTTCAGCGATTGACACTGACGTCACAGAGCACAAAAAGCACCCCCTGCAATCGGCATCACTGGCATTGCAAGCCCCATGTGTGTCACACCGCTCACTCCTCCTCCCTTACTACTCACTTACTCAGGCACGCTAGTCTCGACCAGTCTACACACTTTCTTTGTCATATATCCATTTATGCGAACCCCTCTGACCTGGTTCTTTGGACTCGCTCTCCTTTACGGTGTTTCTGCTGCCCTCCTTGTCATTCCGGTCAGGCGGTCAAGCTTTGGGTGACTCTGCCTCTCCTCAGGATGCCTTTGATAAATCGCCACGCCGACCCCGAAGCTGTTGCTTGTCAGCTGTGCTGTGGCTCTGCTCTGTGTGCCTGAATATCACTGCTGCTGCTGCTGCTCCACAAATTCCTCCACAAATACAACAAGGTGCAGGGTGAAGAGAAGAGGGCTCAGTTAGCTTTGTTAGCTTGGTTAACTTGGTAAGCTTTGCTCTGTTCAGAGTGATGTTGGTTGGTCTGTGTGGGCAGTGTATGTTCACAGGAACCACAGATCATCAGACCAGCAGAGATGGTCCAGTCAGAGCTTCATCAGTATCCCCTGATGAATAAAAAACAATAATACATTAAAGTTATGAATAGCTAGTAATAATATAGTGAATGCATCCTGATTTTATAGCCATTTTAACCCTCTGAGGAGAAGGGCATCGTCAGCAATGCCGCATATCTTTCTCGTGTACTTCCGTGTATATGAAATCTTTATGTAGAATCATGAAACAAACGCTGACTAAATCCATAATCTGTCTTCTTTTCAAAATGTCCATTGTCTGAAGCAGTGTTTTTTAACTGTTTTTGAGCAACGGCACATTTTTTACACTTAAAAAAAATCCCACGGCACACCACTAACCAAAAATGTTAAAAAATGACACTCTTTTAGCCAAGTAATGACAAAATAGTCTAATTTTTTTATACTCACTCAGCGTGAAACCTGAGCCTGTTAGGATGAACACAAAGCTGATATTCTGGCAGGAATTGAAGACCGATACACAAAGCTCTTTCTCAACAGCTTTCAGTCTCTCTCTCTCTGTTTTTAGTTTTTAAATGAGTCAGGCTTGAAAAACTCAGCTGACACAGATATGTCATACAAAATGGGACTACAGTGATCATCTACCTATCGCGGAAGATCCGTTCCTCACCCATCAGTGATAGGTGAAAGTCTGCGATATAAAAAGAGAGTATGAACATTCTTTTTAGAGTTTAAGCCTTAAAATACCTCTCCCTCACTCTTTGAATACATGTAGACTTGTTAAAACAACACACATGATATGTGGATGTCGGCTAATGAGTAACATATCATGGATTCATTCAAGCCATAATGGCGAGCGACGTCCGCATAGCGCTTTCCTTCCTGAAGCATATCCAGGAGTTTTACCTTCTCCTGAGTGGTCAAGGTCTTTCATTGGCGCTTAAGTTACTACTACTGGAAGGCTTAGAACATGCAGGATGCTTGGGAGCCATCGTAGGGCTTATAACAAAACGAAAACAATCGGACCACAAGCAAGGTACGCGATACGCAGAACACTGTGACACGTAGTGGAAAAATCCATGATATAGTGGGGGATCACTGTGATGTTGAAATATCTTTGTTTAGAATACATAACTATTAAGCACAGACACTCGACAATGGCATATTTGCAAATATTAATACATTTTCAAAAAAGTCTTTTAGACCAGTTAAGTGAAATTGGATAATTTGCCATGGTACACCTTACAATCTCTCACGGCACTCTAGTGACCCGCGGCACAGTGGTTAAAAATCACTGGTCTGAAGTATTAAAGTTTTTAAAATTAGATTAAATGGGCAAAAAAGTAAAACATGTCATCATACTTTGTTTTACCTGCATCTGGGACGTGTAGTACCGCTCTCACCCGAAGATCGCCATTCACATTCTAAATAGCCGCATTAGCACGTATTCAGTATTCAAATCGCATTCGCATGGTTATTTGATCAACAGCGTAACGGTGAAACGCGATCCAGATACATCACCGTCAGCGCCATAAAAGGGGGGGGGGGATTTGGCCAGGTGACAATGGCTCATTCATGCACATGAAAGGCCAGAAATAGTAACCTGAGTTCGGATTTTTAAAATTTATTTATCCAACTTAATGTTGCATATATGCCATTTAGTCATCTTCTTTTACCCAGGATATCTGGGATCAAAAACAAACTGCCAGCATTGCTTACTATGTACTTTTAAAATGTTATTGCAAGTGTTACAAACTGCATTTTGCAAAGTCTATACTTTGATGTTAAATTACCAACATAAATCTGACATTTTTACAATATACATTAAAATTAAGATGAGTGTAATGCAAAAACAAATATATAAGAAATAACATATTTACCATGAATTAAGTTTATATTGAACAAAATGTGTGACCATGCCCCAGTCAGTGTAAGTGTGTTCCCAACCCCTAGGGTTAATAAATCTCTGGTCAAAATTAAGCTTTCAAATTAAATAATGAATTTCAGATTTGTACAACTTAAGAATTTAGTAGTTCTGGACTGGTTCTCCAACTGCCTTTGTAGAAATACTGGTGAGGACAGTGACGATGTAACATCTGGCTGTTTCCTGCGGGATGCCCCCACTTGACCTGAGGGGTCTGGTGCAGCCCTCGCCACACGCCCCACTCTGGTATCCTGCTGCGAAATTAGACCCTGGTGGGCCCTTCAGGTCAGAGCTGGTGCTTTCCTCTCACGATTGCTGGGGATCCCCACAGGGGAACCTCAGCAAAGCTGAAATGCCTGTTAAAATAAGGGATTGAGATCTCCTTGGGAATAGGGCCGCCTGATTCAGCAACTTAGTGTGTCATCGCGGGGGTGGGGGGGAGAATAAAAACAGAAAAAAAAGAATACTGGAAAACTATATTTTTTCCTGCTTACTGCTGTCCCTCCTCCAGTGGGGCCCCACTTCCAGCTCCTCACACCTCCTGCTCCTTGCAGACCCTCCTCCTCATGGCCCCTGGTCCTCCTGCTTCTTGTGGCCTCTGGTCTTCCTGCTTGCTGTCACTCCTCCTTCTCCTCACGGCCCTGCCTCCTCATCCTCTTCCCCCTTCCTACTCGCTGTCCCTCCTTTTCCTACTTATGACCCCTTCTCCTTCTTGTGGCCCCCCTCCTCCTTCTGGTGGCCTTTCTTCCTTGCCATTCATCCTCCCTGCAGCTCTATCTTCTCAGACCCCAGACACTTTACCCCCTGGTCCTGCAGGTTTGACTTCTGGACTTCAGGTTAGACGCTGGATTCCCTGGACAGAATGGATGCAGTTTTGGGACCAGCATTCCTTTTCAGAATAATACTGGCATCTCACTAGTCAGCTGTGACTCACCTTTTCTTCCATTCACTCTGTTCCTTCAAACATACATATTGTACTCTCATAAACACACACACCCTCACACTCACAGCCACAATGCATCACCCTCCCAGGGCATTTGCCTTGTGCACACAGTGACAGGATATGACTTTAAGGTGGCCTGATTTCTGCACGTTCTATACCATACATATACTTTACAGCTACAAAGTATAATGACAGTTGTAGAGTGAACTCACAGAAAAGTGTGCATTTATGGTACATTAAACTTGGTCCTTTTCATGGCTGACATTATATTGCTAATGAACATTCTGTAGGAAATAAATGCTTACTCAAAATTTGTGTTTGTAAAAGAGCTAAACATTAAAGTTGGTCTCATCACAGGATGAGAACTGCTGTCATTCCCCTGATAAGGATGCAGTATATACTTTGCCTGTAGATGTATAAAAACTATACTGTTTCACTAAACACCTGTGTATTGTGCATTCTCTATCCCGCAATGGGTATAACTGTAGTTTTTAAGCAAATAAATAGCCAGTATAAAAAACAAGTGACATGTAACAACAATTTGAGGAGCATTGTGGATATTGGTCTTCTGTCACCTTAATGACTGAATGTTTCCTGTGTAAATGTGTAAAGGTCCCCTTGGTCCTGAAGGGCCACGAGGCCTACCAGGCCTGGGAACGCTGAAGGGTGACAGAGGCATGCCCGGATTCCCTGGAGTACCTGGCCCGATGGGTCTGAAAGGCGCCATTGGGCTTCCTGGCTCTCTGGTAAGAGATTACAGCACGGCTGCAGAGCTTGGCTGGGTTACTGCCGTGCTCCAGCCTACAGTGATGCAGTCATGCAGACACAGAGAGGTGAAATGAGTCCGGTCCACACACCTCAGGCGCATATCACTGAGTGCACCATCATACAGATACATTTTGCACATTTTTGAGGCTGTACTTTTGCATATTCTTATCAGTTTGTATGTATTTTCATTTGGCCTGATATCAAGTGCCCTTACATCACCCCCAACCCCCCGTGTAATTAGGGACATCCTGGTGAACCAGGAGCCGCAGGGTTGAAGGGAAGTCCTGGATTCCCTGGACCGCATGGATTCCCAGGTCAGCTGGAGTATGCCTTCTGCCATCCTGTCTGTCTGCTGTGGGTCTGCTGTCTGTCTGCTGTGGGTCTGCGGTCTGTCTGCTGTCTCTGCTGTCTGTCTACTGCCTCAGAAAAGCACAGCCATTATTGTGTGATACTGTCCGGCTGTAAACATGAGACCAATTGCTGTGTTTTCTGTACCTTATTATTATCTGTTCCTGTATTCCTGTTTCTGTACATCACAAAGGTGGACTGGGTCAGCCTGGACTTCCTGGAAGACCTGGTCCGCCTGGAGACAAAGGAGTCGCGGGTGGAGCAGGTTTGCTGTTTTCCAATGCTCAGATCATTCATTTAGTCACAGCTAACCTCTGCTACCTCTGATCCTGATACCTCTGTTTTTTTTTTTCTCAAGGACCTCCAGGTGACCCCCCAATAATTCCTTTCACAACAGAAAGAGGCCCCCAGGGGCCCCCAGGTGTGGCCGGCTCTCAGGGGCCCGCTGGCCCTCCAGGCAGAGACGGCATTCCAGGTTGGTGGAAATTTCTTTCACTTTTATGCTAATTTTTAATTTCTATCCACAGTCATTTGTATAATGCTTCTTCAAGTATAAAAATACACATAATATTTTATACCTTTTTTTACTTATTTACTAGTTGCATGCTACTTAAGACAAATTTGTATCTGTTGAATCCCATGTGAGACTGATAATCAGGAATAATCTTCTTTTCCTCAGGTAAACCTGGAGAACCTGGAGATTCAGGTCCAATGGGTAACCATGGGTTTTCGGGGCCCTCGGGTCGGAAAGGAGACATGGGCCCACCCGGGCCTCCAGGTGAGTCTAGGGGTGACATCCCTGCTGTCCTTTATCATGACACTTAGTTGCTTGCGCTCCTGCGCTTTCTGCTCTTAGCCTTTCAGTGCTAATTTGGCTGGCCTTTGTTGTCGTGGCCCAGGTCACCTAGGTCTCCCTGGCCATCCTGGACCAGATGGGTTGCAAGGTCCCCCTGGCCTGCCAGGCTCATCCTCATCGGTTCACGGCTTTCTCATAACGCGCCACAGCCAGTCCACGGAGGAGCCCTCCTGCCCCGATGGCACCAGATTCTTATATCATGGCTACTCTCTGCTGTACGTCCAGGGCAATGAGCGGGCCCACGGTCAGGACTTGGGTACGATCACTTACTGCTCTGAATGTCATGGCTGCTCATTGCCTACCTCCCCAAACCCATATAAGGTAAAGCTGCCCTCTAGCCCACACATCCTGTCAAACCGTGCTTTTTCCATCTAGGAGCAGCAGGCAGCTGCCTGCGCAGATTCAGCACCATGCCCTTCATGTTCTGCAACGTAAATAACGTCTGCAACCTGGCATCACGCAATGATTACTCCTATTGGCTGTCCACACCGTACCCTATGCCTGCCAATATGGCTCCTGTGACCGGGGAGAACATCAAGCCATTCGTCAGCAGGTTGGAAGGGAGGGGAAGGGGGCGGGGCCTGGGCCTTGTGGGCTGACAGAGAGAAGCTCCAAAAAAGATACTGATTTTGCTCTTCTTTTTGGTTGTTTGCACTAAGACATGAAACCAAAACGTTCTGCAAGAACTTTTGACTTCAGGTTTTGTCTGTTTTAATGTGTTTTGCTGGGTTTAAAAAACAAATTAAAGAAACATAGATTTTTTTTAAGTAAAAATCAGATTTTATATCCACCTAGTGGTATGTATGAGTGGCCAGGTATATATTACATTGTGGGGACAGTGTAATAACTTATTTTGATGTTGTGGGGACTGTTTTTCTAGTTCCCACAAAGATCTGTGAATGCAATCAAAGAACAAAAAATTTTATTTGGTTACACCAGAACACCAATTTGCCTTAAAATTTTTGCCAAACTTTGGGGTTTGTCACCTCCAAACTATATTTTGTTTGGTTACTTTGGTTAAGCTTGTTTGGGGTTAAGGTCATCATGGTGGGATTAGAGTTTTCATCATAGAAATGAATGGGGAGTCCCCAGAAAGATGTAGTTACATGTGTGTGTGTGTGTGTGTGTGTGTGTGTGTGTGTGTGTGTGTGTGTGTGTGTGTGTGTGTGTGTGCTTGCGCACCCCGCTACAGGTGTGCGGTCTGCGAAGCCCCCACCATGGTGGTCGCATTGCACAGCCAGTCCATCCAGTTGCCCTCCTGCCCTGCCAACTGGGAGACTCTCTGGATTGGCTACTCCTTCTTGATGGTACCACCTCCCCCTCACTTTTCAGGGTCCGAATTGCCCAGAGACAGCACAATTCTCAGAGGCAGTAAATAAATGCCCCCAACCATGTAAAAAAAAAAAAAAAAAAAAGGATAAACACGTGGGACTCACTAACAATGGCTGCCGCTGGCTCTGAACGGCTTTCTGTGCCTGACACATCTCCCCCTGCCCCTGTCCCCCCTCCTCACTCCCAGCACACCAGCTCTGGTGCGGCAGGCTCCGGTCAGGCCCTAGTGTCCCCCGGCTCCTGCCTGGAGGACTTCCGCGCCTCCCCCTTCATCGAGTGCCATGGCCGGGGCACCTGCAATTACTACAGCAACTCCTACAGCTTCTGGCTGGCCACTGTGGAGGACCTGGAAATGTTCAGGTACGATGGAGTCTTTGTAGTATTCAAGTACTTTTTTAAATATTAACTTCTGATGTGATATATGTATCATTTAAAAATATTTTTAATATTGCTGTTAATGTACTGTATGACCAAAAAGTATGTGTATGTGAGCCCAGCCGTATGATCATTCTGAAACCAGGGATTTTAATGTGAAGTTGACTCACCTTGCGTTGCCATAAGAGCCTGTACTCTTCTGGGAATGCTTTCCATTAGAACATTGCTGGTGGCATTTCCTGCCACTCAGGTTGGATATTGATGTTGGGTTTTCAGGTCTTTTTCTGTGAGCTCGTGTGGCCGAACACTTCAGCTATGAAGTTGCCCCCAGATGTTTTGTCCTTCACTCTCACTTTCCTTGTTAGGCACGTAATCTCCAGCAACTATGTGCTTAATTGTACAGTTGTATTAGTGATGGGTGTGGCTTAATTAGCCAATTGCAGTCGACCCCCTGTATCTATGGGGGATTGGTTCCAGGAACCACCCCCACGTAGATACCAAAGATACCAAAATCTGTGAATGCTCAGAAATGCTTTAATATTTGCATATAACCCACACACATCCTCCTGTATACTTTAAATCTCTAGATTACTTATAATAACTAATGTATTGGAAATTCTATGTAAATAGCTGTAATACTGTACTATACTGTGCTATACTGTAATAATGGCAAGACAAAAAAGTTGTACACACAACACAAGTAGTGAATAGATGAGACAAGAGGAACAGTGCTCTAAAAATGGGTGCATGGATTGAGCGTAGTGCTCGGTGCATGACAGGTTTTGCCTTGTGGAGTTTTATTCTATTTTTTCCCCCCATTTTTATCAGAGACTGATTGAATCCCATGGATATGGAGGACCAACTACACTCTGATTAATAGGAGTGTCTGCATGCCATGGAGTTTATGTTGCTTGTGATTCCTGCATGAAATATGACCTGCCAGTAATCAAGTTACCAGTTTATTGGTTAAGTGCGCATCATATTTGAATTGTGTTAACAATGCCTTTGAGGTTGTCACGCATTAAGTCGCCCTTTATGAACCATCCAACTCATTCATGGCACTGTGTGTGATTCTATCCCCGTGCACAGTAAGCCCCAGAGAGAGACCCTCAAAGTGGGGAACCTGCAGACGCGGGTCAGCCGCTGTGTGGTTTGCATGAAGAGGACGTAACAGGCATCACCGGGGGCAACCCACGCAAAAACAACCTCCCGGAACGTCACCGTGAAGTCCGGGAACAGACATCTGCAGATTCATCCCAGCAGCACAATAGCGTGATAACACACCAGGGTGCAATCAGAGACTATCCACACCTGTTTTTTATTCTAATTTTTTAATACCTCAACAAGGAGAGTAAATCTGCAAAGTGAGCCTTTTGTGTTTTCTTTGTGTTTCCAAATTAATACTCCCATCTCAGGCATCAAAGGCAGCACAGTGCACTGAAGTTCTTACTCCATGACAACATGCCGCTTCCATTTTTCTTTTTTTAGTATTTTTTCTGTCAATTTCAAATGTCGCTTTTTGACTGCGCTGTACCTGAGGCTAAACTATAACTCCTTCATTCTGTGTAATATGTAAATTGTGTAAAACACTGTAATGTGCTTGGTTCGCTGTTTTATTCACTCATATTGTACAAAGCAAACATTCAATAGATTCTGTAGTATTTTCTGTATGGACATATTTTTAAAAAAATGTATGTGATTTGATTGTGGAACTTTAAATGATTACACCAGCTTTTTAAACAGGATTCCTTTTTTCTATAAGTTTAGTTAAGGTTTTAATAAATGAAAATTCGTTTTTTAATTGCACCATCTCGTAATGCCAATCTTGCCATAACAATGCCGTAATCCATTTTCAAACTAAATTTCCTGTGTAGGGTCACAGTCAGGGTGTTTTTGGTGCCCCCTCCAGGGTGTGTCCTACAGTGTTCTATAAATCCTGAGTCCCCCCAAATGTATAATTACAAACAGTGTGTCTTAGCTTATGGGGACATTTTTCAGGTCCTTACAATATAAACCTCAGTTTAAGAAAAAAAAAAGAAATGGTGAATGCAACCAAAACACTAAAATAGCCATGTCCTGTTTGGTTGCTTATGGTCAACATTGGGTTATGTTTAGGACTAGGGTTAAGAAAGAAATTGAAAGATAGGATTATAGTCACATGAAAAACTTTTGAGAACCCATCTTAATTTTTTTTATTTTTGTTTATCATTGTCTGAGCTTTCAAAGTAGCAACTTCCTTTAAATACGTCATGCCGTATGGAAATGGTACTATGTCAGCTGTGACATTACATTTATTGGATCAACAGAAAATTTGCTATGTGCATCATAACAAAACTAGACAGGAGTATAAATTTGGGCACCCCAATAGAGATATTACATCAATACTTAGTCGAGCCTCCTTTTGCAAATATAACAGCCTCTAGATGACTTCTGTAGCCTCTGACGAGTGTCTGGATTCTGGATGGAGGTATGTTTGACTATTCCTCCATACAAAATTTCTCCAGTTCGGTTAAATTTGAAGGCCACTGGGCATGGACAGCCTCCTTCAAATCATACCATAGATTTTCAATGATATTCAAGTCTGGGGACTGTGCCAGCCATTCTGGAACGTTGTACTTCTCCTTCTGCATGAATGCCTTTGTAGATTTCAACAAAGGCCAGTAGGTCAGTGCCTTTTTGGAACATCCAACCCCTATGTAACTTCAACTTTGTGACTGATGCTTGAACATTATCCTGAAGAATCTGTTGATATTAGGTTGAATTTATCCGACCCTTGACTTTAACAAGGGCCCAGATCCCTGAACTAGCCACACAACCCTACAGCATGATGGAACCTCCACCAAATTTGACAGTAAGTAGCAGATGTTTTTCTTGGGGGTAGGGAAATCCAGAGTTCCCTATTCCCAGCCACTTCATCTCGCTCCTTTGGGGGAATCTCGAGGCGTTCTCAGGCCAGCCGAGAGACATAGTCCCTCCAGCATGTCATGGGTCTTCCCCAGGGCCTCCTCCCAGTGGGACATGCCCGGAACACCTCACCAGGGAGGCGTCCAGGAGGCATCTTGACCAGATGCCCGAGCCACCTCATCTGGCTCCTCTCAATGTGGAGGAGCAGCTCTACTCTGAGTCCCTCCTGAATGACTGAACTCCTCAACCTATCTCTGAGGGAGAGCCCAGCCACCCTGCGGGGAAAACTCATTTTGGCCGCTTGCACTACAGTCACTACCTGCCGCTCATGACCATAGGTGAGGGTAGAAACATAGATCGACCCGAATAGAGCACTGAACTGAGGGACGGATATGCGGAACGGCTAGCAGATCCCTATATCCGTCATTAATGTGTGTACCCTGTGTTGCCCGTCTTTTACAAATAAACCCCGTCCTTTGGATCTCTGCCCACTCGACTCATCATTCTCCCTGTGTTGCCTGCTTGCCAAACAGCGGTTATCACACCTGCACACAGTATTCTAGGTGGGGTCTTACTAAGGAATTAGTGTAATTGTAGCATCACCTCCCTTGATATAAACTCTACACACCTAGAGATGTAACCCAACACCCTATTAGCCTTTTTAATTGCTTCCCCACACTGGTGAGAGTGGGACATGGAAGCATCAATATAAACACTGAGGTCTTTCTCATAATTAGCTACCTTCATTTCAGTGGAACCCAAAAAATATCAAATCGTTGTATTTCTGCTCCCTGCATGGATTACCTTACATTTATGTGTGTTATATTTCATCTGCCGGGTATCAGACCAATTACTAATTAAATTAATATCCTGTTGTATCCTCTCTACTTCTACTTTAGTATCTGCTACACCACCCACCTTGGTGTCGTCTGAAAATTTAACCAGTTTACTGTATGTATCTGTGTCGAATCAGAAACAATAGCGGTCCTAAAATTGAGCCCTGCAGTACCCCACTATGAATGTAGGCCCACTGTGACATTGTGCCTAACTACCCACTGCTTCCTGTCATTTAACCGGTTTTCGATCCAAGGTGCCACAGTTCCTAAAACCTCTGCAGCTTTGATCTTAAGCAAGAGCTGTTTATGGGGGGGAATATCAAAGACTGTCTGGAAATAAGTAAATCACATTGAGGGCCTATTTGTGATCAATTTGTGTTGTAGTTTCCTCAGAGAACTACATTAAATTAGTTTAACAGGATCTACCTCTCGTGAATACATGTTGGTTATTCCTTTGAATGTTATTTTAATCCAGGTAATCTACCATTTTCACTTGGATTATAGCTTCCATTATTTATCCAGTTATGCAACTTACACTGATTGGCCTATAATTTGCTGGATTACTTTTGTAGGATCACACACGTGCATACGACACACATAAATTCCAGGTTGCCTGAGACAAGGTCTAGCCTGGTATGTGAGGTACTCATTGGCCTAGGCACAAAAGGGGGGTGACCCCACACACGCGCACACACAAAGATACACACAGATAACAGGGGAGGCCAACATTACCCTTTCTTACTTGAACCATTATATAAATAAAGATAAACATATATGTATATCTACCCCTGCATACATGATTTCATGGTTATCCCAGAGGAATCATGAAAGTTAAAGAATGTACCCAAGTATCTTAATGTGTCATAACTATCAGAGGTTCTTTCTTTAACAACCCCGCCCCCCATTTTCCACATTCCTCTGTGCCCCTTATCTGATCTTTGTGGTCCATTAGTTTTTCTTTCCACTCTACTATTCTGCATTAAAATACAGTAATCACATTTAGACCATAAAACCTAGCACCTCAGAACAAAGCCTCAGAGAAGAGCAGAGAGAGGAGAGGAGAAGTGAGAAGAGCTGCCCCACAAGAAGCCCTCCGGAGAACGCCATCAAGAAATTGCAGTTGAGTTTGAAGGAACCAACCATTCTGCATAACAATTAGTCAATAATCATCATTGAATAATAATTAAATAATTCATGAAAATGTAATACATATTGGTGGAGGTAATTATTCCTACACTTCTATCCCTTTTTTTGAATATGGGCATTATATTAGCATGCTTCCAATCAGAAGGTACCACACCAGCAATTTCCAGAATAGTAAAGTTAAAGGTTGGCTAATAATATCCCTCATATCTTTTAAAATTATAGGTAAGATGCCATCAGGGCCCTGTGATTTATTTATTTTGAGTTTGGCTAGGCTTAGTACTACTTCAGCCTGAGTAATACATATATTAGTTGTACACGACACTGTGTTCGTACTAAATGGTAGTAAGTTACTCATGTTCTCTACTGTGCCAATAATCATATCCAGTGGGCATTTTGTCTGTATTTCTTATTTCTTATTTCTGCCCCGATCATCCGCTCCTTTCACGTGCCACGCCCCATCGTTAACCTCGTGTGGGATCCCCATGTGATCAGCTGTTTCTGGTTGTTGTCATTAGTCCTCTGTATTAAATCCACGTTTGAGTTTGTTTCCCCAGTCTGGTCATTGGGTACGTTCGACTTGCTTACAGCGCTGGCTTAAAGCAACGCATTCTGATCCTGACGCAATGCATTACGGTTAGATGCATTGCGACCTCTCACCCGGCTGCACAAACAGGAACCGCCTCTGTGACAACATACTGTACATTTGCCCTTATTGGCTGAAGAGTTTAGTTAAATGCATGACGTTTGTATCCCAAGCAGTTCCGATGCGTAATCTGCTATTTCTCCCGAATATCACGTTAAGCAGTGAGAACTGTTTTTCACTTAATTTAACTGGTAAAATAAAGTTTAAATAAATGACATAAATGCTGTAATAGTAAACGTAAGTTAGTGGTTTATTTGTCGTTAATTACTGTAATGTTGCGCTGCTTTATTTGGTTAATCGCCCAGTCTGTGAAGAAGGCATTCAAGTAAGAATTGCATTTTAGTATGACTCATTTCCTGGTGCATACAATTTATCTTAGGTCAGCGTTCATGGTTCGACTTCTGATATTCAGAATGAGGTCTAGGTCAAACTGTGTTGTTTGACTTTCAAGAAATTTGAGTTCTAGTGAGTTCGAGAACCGAGGTAACACTGCACTTTGTTTATTGTATTTTCACTAATTATTTTTTACTTTTTTTTTTTTTCAAAGCTGGTTCTCTAATTTTGTGCACTTTAAGAAAAACATTTTGTGTTACTTGTGCTTTATACTCAAGTATTTATTTAGTTATAAATTTTGAATAAGTTCTATCCTGGGGTTTAACTAATGAATAAAAAAATCACAAAAACACTTAAAGTTAATGAAAATTAATTGAACTTTGGCACTTTGATGATGCATCCACCTTAAGTATTAAAAAGTATCAATATCGGTATCGGCAATACTGGCCCTGTATTTACTTGGTTTCAGATCGATACCAAATCTTGTAGTATCGCACACTATTAATATTCAGGGGAGCTGAGGTTTATGTCTGTGTGTTGTTATTATTGTTTATCTCATAGTGTAAAAAATGCCCAAGAAATCAAAAGCGTGGCTCCACAGGGTTCCAGGTTGCGACCATTGAGTCGCATTTTGAAACCATTTTGGAGACAGCGCGACCAAAATTTTATAACTAAATGCACCAGTGCAACTTGCAAATTTGTTGTTGTATATCTCATGAAACACCTGGCAAGATAACGCTGACGCTAGCATAGAAAAAATGCTGAAATACAGAAAAAGTCAGAGAAGATGGTATTATTTTTGCATCTCAGTAACATCAAATACCTTTTGCCTGTGTCTCCAGACGGTGTAACGGGCCAGTGCACCGGGATAATGTTACATCACTTTTTTATTTGGTGGAATATGAAGGATTAGATTTATTATTAATTTCTCCAGTTATATAAGTAAAATCAGGGTTCTCTAATCTCACATATTTACCATGAGACACGCATTTCAACCAGTTCACACACTTACAGAAGTAAGGGATAATGCCCACCGAGGTGTCCCATCTATCGCCTTTCTGACACCGCTTATCCTATTCAGGGTTGAGGGGGGACCGGAGCCTATGAGGCTATGGGTGCAAGGCAGGGAACAAGTCAGAACGGGGCACCAACCCATCACAGACAAAGGTGTCTGGTTATATGGAATTAATGGTGGTGCAGGCAAACGGAGTGGAGTTTTCTGCCGAATTCAAAGCTGTCTCAATCGAGTTAGTTAATAGACACCTACCAAATAATTAGAAAATAGATTTTTTTGTATGTGATCCTGCTGCAAGCATATTACTACAAGGATGTGCACAGATAAGGAGAGAAAACAAGGTGGAAGTTGCAGAGCAAGATCCGATGAATCCAGTAGGCAGGATTATCAAGTGTCAATATAAACAAAAGGCTGTGTCATGTTATGATCGTGATCAATGCCCCCAGTAACTAACAAAATCATCCATCCATCCCAGGCAGGAACCAACCCTGGCCAGTCACCAACATACTGCAGGGTGCACACACTCACGCACTATTACGAGGCCAATGGCACCAATGACATAGGAAAGGGCCGGAGGGCTTTTCTGCAGGATAAATTTATAGAAGTCGCGGATAAGCTTAGAAGCAGAACATCCACGGTGGTATTCTCTGGAATACTTCCCGTGCCACGTGCAAGTCAG
>JAABNY020000114.1:6661-42029 GCA_015164015.2 Brevimyrus niger | reverse complement strand
CATAAATTGTAAAGCGCTTTGAGTACTTGGAAGAGTAGAAAAGCGCTATATAAATGCAGTCCATTTACCATTTACCACAGAAATCCGTTCATGGCCAACACCCCTTAAAATGTTTTATTTAGCTTGTGCTCGTAAAAAGGGACTGACCATATCAAAATGGCTACAACTCTGTGTGGTCAATTATTCTTTAATGATGTCTATTCTGCTTGAACAATGACCATTTTCCTGCAAACTAGAAAAGACAAATTGCTTACATGTGCATTTATTGTGGTTACCGACACTGAGTTATTAGTATTAAAGTGGGGTAAAATGACTGAGCCAACGATTAGCAGCAAACTAAGGCACTAAGCTCACATTATGAATGTCTGACTTCCTATGGCTAAATCAAACAGATTTGTAGCAATTTGCACTGATTTGCACTGACTACTGACAATACAGATCACCACTGTGTTTACCGCTCCAGCTGCTTTGCAAAAACCAACAAAAAAACGCCTGTCCCAAAAGCAGGTCCCTTTATAGATAAGCTTCCTGGCTGTTTGTCTTTTGCCTGTTCTTTACATAACCAGGCTCTGTTTGACTTCCTGCAGCTGTCAGTCAATGTGGAGAAACAGCAACATCACAGACCCTGCCCGTGGACTTTATTCTGTTTTGCAAATAAAAGCCTGTTTCTTCCCCAAAGACCTTTGTTCCCTGAGGTTTGTTACACATTTTTCCCCTCTTCTTCTGTTTCAGGCTCGGATGAATAACTCTCTTGTGGGTTTCACAAAAGAAGCAAATGAACTAAAATACACTGTGCTGCTTTTCAGTAACAGAACATATTTTTGCAAAGGATACAGCATCAAAGCTTGATTCCAGATTCCAGTCTAATTTCACACATCTGCTAAGAAAATATGTTTGATTTTGACACCTGATTCCAGCTAAGCCTCCTGATTTGCTTAGATTGACACACCATTCGACATTATCACGACTGTTCCATTGCCAGTTTATTAACATTCTTAGGAGAGTTTCTGTCTGTCGTGGCCTGAAGTACAAATTCCGTCAAGCAGGGATAAAAACTCTGCTGATTTATCACTAGCTCCCCATTGTGAAAGATGCTGGCTAACCATCAGAAAGTGCTTTTACTGTCAGCGCTGAGTCATCCTTGTTAAATATGTAGTTAAACATCCACTCACAAGCACAAGTTGCCGCAGGTGCTGCGACCCTTATAATCCATAGTCTTACATAACTTTCCTCTCGAATTACAAGGCAGCATTATTTGTTTTCCTCCCGACTTTTGGCTGTTGAAACACTTGAAAAATAAATAATAGTACTTCCGCAAAAGATTTTGAAAAACAGGAGGCTGTGATGACAGCACCAAGCTGGACTGGATTGTTTTTTATCGGTTTTTACCTTTTATCAAATATAGAATCAGATTATTCAGTTGACAAAAAAAATGTGTGGTTCTTATTTGAAATTCAAACATTTATTATGAGGAGAGGAAAACCACACACTCCCTTATTTACACGCATTATTGTTACCTCCAATGTGACCAGGACAGACAGATGGATGGAGAGATGAATGTATGGATTTATTTTAAATTAAGTTAAATACTTCATAATTTTGAAGCAGTTCTTTTAGAATCTCATAGTAAAGTGGAATTTCTAATTCTGAGATTTAGAACTACTATGGGACATCTATAGTGCAGTGATGTACAATCTCAGTTATCCTAGGTGTTTTAGAAACGATCTGTGGGCATTACTGAAGCGTTCAGAGGTAACAAACACATACACATAGCTTTATTACAAGCGACATCAAGTTAACAGTGGCACAGAAAGTTTCCAGAATAAGTGTAAAGTAAATAGAAAAGTATCTTTCGTTCAGTCTTAGTACTTATACTGGTCAGGATTATGGAGCCTGGAGCTGATCCCAGCAGGCCCTAGACACCATGAATGACATTACATAGTAGAATAAAAACATAAAACGCTATTTGAATCTATTTTATTTTTCTTGTTTCTTTCTGTTAGGAAATACTAAGGCAAATGACTCATAAAAACAGAGCTTCCACATTACGTCAATAAAAAATTGCACCTGCTTCATACAACAGATGGCTAATATTAATTCAAACTTTACTTCCTCAAAACACCACTAATTTTAACAGCTGAGAGATTTCTCTAATTAATGAAGGTGAGCAACATTACTCATTAATCAACTTACAGTAAAAAGGCACCAGCTTGAATTGTCAACAGGAGCAGGAAGTTTGAACACATAACTCTGCCCTGAGTTCTCTGCACTGGCTTCCTGCTAGGTTCATTGCTGACTTCAAAGTTCTCCTGAGTCTAGCAAAAGTCTAAAGCTCTAGCACCTGCCTCCCTAACAGAAATGAACGATGGTTACAAGCCGCATTGTTCACTCAGTTCATAGAATGTAGGCTTCCTTGACACCCCATATATAAACGAG
Organism: Brevimyrus niger; assembly: GCA_015164015.2. Classification (NCBI taxonomy): domain Eukaryota; kingdom Metazoa; phylum Chordata; class Actinopteri; order Osteoglossiformes; family Mormyridae; genus Brevimyrus; species Brevimyrus niger. Next base: position 39,593 of record JAABNY020000114.1, on the reverse strand, counting down.
GTGGTGAACCTCAAAAAGGTGGTAAACCTTCTGCTACAGACCCCTACACTGAAATGGACTCCCAGGTCATGTTCAGCCGAATCAGTCTCACATTTTAAATCTCGACTCAAGGGGGCCTTTGGCAGCCAGTTGACCTCAGACCCCTAGAGGTTTTCTACTGCTTACTTGGGAGTTTTCGGTTCCTTCCTCCATCTCGTCTGGCATTCTTTCTTCCCCTTTTCTCTGTTTCGTATAAATAAGGTAATGATAGTTTGCTACACAATCATGTCAAGTGCCTTGGGGTGTCAGTGTTGTGGAAGGCACTATAAAAATCAGTTGAAATGAGCCTTAAATTATCAGTAGGATAAAATCATGTTCAGAATAATAATGTCTTAGCATCCTGTGTGTATCTCCTTAGGGTTGTTTGTCATGCTGCCTCTGTTGTCTATCTGTCGTTCAGGTGCAGCTGGTCATGCCCACTGTCCACATACCATGATGAGGCTGCATGGGGCCATTTTGAGTGTACAAAGTACCTGCAGGTCGGGGCCTCTCTCACTCAGAAAACACATGTGCATCATGGGCGTCTGCCGACAAAACCAGCAAGATTACCAGAGGCTTCCCAGGAAGCCGAAATCGTTTAATAAATCAGCTTATTCATTTATATTCATAACTTACCCATATTTTTCCAAACTTCATAAATCTGCCAAACTTCATAAAGTCGATTCAGTCAATAAAAAAATTCAGGTAATTTGCGGCAGCCAAAGCTGGATGGTCATTTCTTGTCTCCTGAATTTAACGATTTTCAATGTGACCCTTAAATCTGTTTTTGACTGACTTTTTTGGGATGGTTCAAAATGATATTGGGAATTTCAATTCCGAAAAATCAGATTTATAGTGGAATTTCTGTTTCACCTTCCTGTGTTATGTATCCTACAACTTGTTTTTTGTTTTTTGAACATGAGATTCAGACCCCTAGCCCTAGAGGGGTAAACTCATATCATTTGAGCCCACAAGCATGATGGTGTGAGGCAATGGCATTTGAACCCACAGTCCTAGTGGCATGACAATGGAATTTGAACCCAAAACCCTGGAGGTGAGAAGCAATAGAGTTTGAACCCACAAACATGCGGGAATGAGGCAATGGGATTCAACCCCCCAAACATGGTGGTTTGGCAAAATGGCATTGGAATCTAGTCATTGAGGTGTGACAATGGGATTCAACCCCCCCACACTGAACTTGTGATTTGAATGCACAAGAGAGTTGGATTCAAACCCACAAATATGGAGATGTGACGCAATAAGATTCAAACACCAAACCCTGGAGGTGTGAGGCAATGGGATTTGAACCCACAACCCTAGAAGTGAAATACAATGGTTTTTGAACCCATAAATATGGATGTGAGGCAATAGGATTCAAACCTCTAACCATGGAAGTGTTAGGCAACAGCATTAGAACCCACAACCCTGGAGGTGTAAGTCAATGGGATTTGAGCCTACAACCATAAAGGTGAGCCAATGGGATTCAAACTCACAAAAATGCAGGTGTGAGGCAATAGTGTATTAGTGGCTCTACCCACCATTCCAAAAATCAACCGAGTGCAAATTAAATATTTAATTTCACTTTAGGCAACCTAAAGTAACTAGCAGTTGAAAGATGGGAGGATAATGGATGGATGTCTTAAACGACTTTTCCAAATACACACACAAACTCAGAAATTAAACACTTCCCAACATGACCTCCTGTGGATACATTAACACGTTTTATTGCAATATCTCTATTGAAAGCAAAAAAAGTCAGATAAATATAAACATTATACAATGATGAAAATTCTTCTGTTGTAACCCCTGATCCCTTGAAAGAAAATAATGTAAGAAAAACAATCGCTATTTACAGTGGAAGACGCAGCCAAGTACAGCCTGAATAATTCAGCTTTCATCTTACTTCATTTCATATACCACAGAAATAATGCACATATGTGGAGTACCTCTCTGTAGTCATACTACCACTCCGAGTCGCTACAAAAAAAAAATCAAGGGACACGCAAAAATTATGTTCCTCTCAGCACTGGCATCACCAGCATCAGTATCAGTTATTGTTATTTGTACCACAGAGCAGCAAATACCTTTTAATAATTACAAAACAGTGTGCAAAGGATTATAAAACTGCAGGATGCTGGCACACTCTCTGAAAGTGTCTGCCCGCTCCCTGTGGTCTTTTGTGTTGAAACTGCCCCCCTCATTCAGTAGATGCAACTATTCAACACAATACCTAACAATTGAGAATATTTCTGCTTTGTAAACGAAATACAAAATAGAGTTAAAAAAAAAAAAAAACAGAAGTTGCATAATGTGTATGCTGTACCTGTGAGTCTCCATTGATATGAGGTTATTTTTCAATCATTAAACCTGATACTACTCCAAATCATGGCATTATATCTAAATGCATAATAACAGAACAGGAAAAAAAACAGCATATCAAGGCCAAACTTGTTAAATATACTATACATTTACTGAACTGGTCATATGTCAACCCCCACCCCACCCCACCCCCCCCAAAACTGACAACATGCGTTGCCATTATAAAGCTAACAAGCTACTGTAGCGCTTTTCATCAACGCCTCTGTCCAGAACAAGATGTAACAAGCCACATAGACTTTCATCAGAACCATCCACCGGAAAAGAAGGGCTTCCACTGAATAGCATTAATCCCACAGTAATAAATGTATTAGAATGATTTCCATAATGGTTGAGCACTGGCATGTACCACTGGGACAGGGAGGCAGGGGGTGCGATTTAAGAAAGACCTTTAAGCCTCACTCATATGTAACTAAAAAGCTGGGTACCATATCACAGAGGACAATGTGGCGCCCCCTCCCTTTCAGAGATAATCACATTTTATGATTAAAGTGTAGCCAAGATCACATAGCAAGAGAGCCACCCATTGCACCCCTAAGAATGTAAGAAAAAACACAGATGGCGAGTTGGTGTAAAACACTGGACTCTGCACAGCATTTGTTTTTAAACAGGACACCACCATCTATACCTCTCTATTTGTTTAATCCTATTTGGCCATTTGTGGAAAACAGACTCTTTTAAAGAAAAGTGAGTAACGGACCATTCATGCGTTACAGCATTATGGGGATGAGGTAAAAGCAGCGTGCCGAAGAACCAAAGAACACGAGGAACGTGGGGCACAGCATGCTGTTTAGATTCTGTACCGTTTCAAAACGTACTAGAAAACCCAAAGGCAACAGAAGCCAAAATCCAATGTGTCATCCGATTTGTACTCCTCTGAGCTCCAAGTCCCTCGTTCAAACAGAGCGGGGGGGCTTCCTCCTATCAGGCCGTTAGGCACCTAGCTTTGCTCCCACTGGCCGGCAAGTCCAGATCCTGGCTGACGACGACGCACGGCAAAGATGCACAAATCAGCTAAATCCCGGTGGGCGACTCACCCACCCTCGTACCAATGCCAACCCAAGCAAGTCACCGTTTCAGTTAACGGATTCCGCCGTCATCACCCTCACCCCCCCCCCCCACCAAGTGCATTTAGGACATAGTTGCCGACTAGGGGAGGAAAGTAAAGCGGCAGTGTACGTAAGTGGGGGGACGCTGGGCTGCCAGCTGCTATCCATCTCCACAGCCAATTCTGCCAGCAGAAATGCCCAGCATGCCAGGCTCGAGTTCCCGGAAACCCCTTACGTCACCACCTACCGGGTGACAGTTGTAGCAACAGCGATGCCGCAGGTGACCTGAGCCTGCAACGACATGCGTACTGAAAGCGCGACTGCTCTGTTACGGGCGGGTCAAATTCCACATCATTGGTCTATTTTTGGTGCTGTACTTCAGAGCACTGCAAATACCGGAGTAATGAACATGGCGTTGAGGTGGTGATCAGCATGAGGGCAAGATTTAAAAGCGGCCCCCAGGCTGGCGAGAAATATCACAGCTAATTAAAGAGAGAGACTGGAGCAGAGGGAGGTGTCAAGGGAGGAGCAGTGGGAGGTACAGAAAAGCACAAGGAGGTGCAAAGGGAGGAGTGGTAGGAGGTGTAAAGGGAGGAGCAGTGGGAGGTGCAGAAGGAGGTGCAGCCACACACTGCTGCTACTTTCGCTCCCAGAAAAATGCAAAGCAGAGTCCACTGTTACTGGGAGGTGCTGGGTAGGCCACGACTGGGGCCCTCCTTCAGAACCGAGGGGGAGGGGTGGGGGTTCGAGCAGACTGGAGCATCAGCGATGGGGTGATGCAGATTCACAGTGCACCTTCCAGGGCTCTCCGTCTTCATTCTGGAAAAGCAGGACAGAAAGCAGGAGTTAATGTTTCATTAAAGAGCTTTACAGAACCACACCGACTTCATTAACTGGCATCATTAATCAGCCTTATTACCGCTGAGGCAAAACAAGATAGACTGTTGATTTTAGCCAAATAAATAAAGCAGAACAGAATGTAATGCTGTTATGGTCACTGCACATATGGCGAGTATAATGAAATTCAGTCTGCCTATCCCATGTTCTCCTGAGGCATTAACATATACAAAGGAGAGTAAATCTTGAGGTCCGGACACGAGTTCAGCCAGCATCCAGCTCCCCTGGAGTACTTCTCAGATTAAGCGTCTTGCCCACCAGTGATGCAACTACTCTTGCTGCAAATGGGATGCAAACCAGTGAGCTTCCAATCACAAGCGCAGACCTAAGCTGCTGAACCTCACACTGGCCATAGAGACAGCAAAGCCGTTTCATATCCATTTCAGAAGTGGCCTCCCTGACCTGTCATCTGTGTCCCGGGGGATCTGCAAGCTCCACTAAGCTGTCCCGGCAGCCGGGAATGACCCCAGTCTCTGCTGTCAGCTGTTTGCTGAAGGCCTTTGTTACGCGAGACAATGACCTGCCAGGCATAACGTGGACAGCACTGGGGAGGGCAGCTGCATTGCCTGGGAAGTATGTGGAGCTCCAGGAGGAGACTGGGCTGAGGATGGTCTGTCTGACCTCAGCTGCTTAACCTCTAACCACAGTCCAGAATGCCCACAGTCTCATATCCGCAAAATGTTTTACCGTTATTGGATTAAACACTTTTTCAAAGGCCGTTACGAGCTGCGTGAGAGTTTTGAGATGTTTGCGGGCCTGAAATACACGTCAGAGGACAGACCCGTCCTAACGGCCCAATGACCATAAACAGCACACACGCCCTGGAGGATGCTAAGCTTTTTTCCACTTCCAGCTGGTTATGGAATGTTCCGGCACTTAGAGGCACCCGTGAGACTCCCTCTGTGAGCCTGTGATCAGACTGTATCTGACCGCTGCCACTGCCGTGTGACCATTCCTCCAGAGCTGCCCCGTTCCGGCAGGCCAGCCTCCCACTCCCCCCCACCCTCTCTCTCTTTCTCTCTCTCACCCTCTGTCCATCCCTAAGAGGTTGTTACAACAGCAGTGGCAAGTTTGCTGGGACCAACAAGTTCCGAAGAGCAGGAACAATGGTTACACAACCACTAGAACTTCCCCCTTATGTCAACATATATTCATGAAAACACAATGATTTTTCTTAAATCCAGTTTATTCCAAACCACGAATATTCCCACACCAAGAAGTCAGTTGGTTTCTGTCAACAACACCATTACTACAAAGTTTGCCTGCATCAATAACACAAGCACCGAAATCAAAAACCTATTCCTTAGTATCAAGACTCATATCTGAGCCTTCGGCAAAAGAATTCCTTTATCTTAAATAACACTGACGGAGCACTTTTACGATGAAGTCCTCTCACGCAGGGATCAGCACTGGCTCAGCAGAATAAGGCAACCCCACCACATGGTTCCATTCAGCATTTTGGGTTCAGAACGCCTGTCATTTCCCGGTGTGGCACTGATCACAGAGAGAGTCTTACAAAATCCATGGTAAAGATGTAGACCTACACAAAGATTCTGGTCCAATGACCGAAGTGCTTTAACACTATATTATTACTGGATTCCTCTGTAAAAATTTTTTTTTACAGAACTCCACCCTAAAGAAAATTTCTTGCTAGCAATTAATCATAAAAATTTTTACATCAGTTCCTGAGACCCTGTTTTTGTAAAGGGCAAAGCTGATGACCAACAGGATTATTCACGTTTGGATTATACACAGGCATGTGCCGGCCATGGGGTGCCACGGAGTGACTAACTTAATCAGAATACTGAACTCCAACGTCAAACAGGATGAGAGTCCCTCTAAAACAGGGCTCTCCGATTCCAGTCCTGGAGAGCTACTATACAGTAGGTTTCCTACCCTACCTGGCTTCTGATGAGCCACACCTGGCCCTGGTATTTACTTGAGAACAGGTGTGGCTCATAAGACACCAGGTAGGATAGAAAGCCGACTGGATAGTAGCTCCCCTGGACTGGAGTTGGAGACCCCTGACCTAAAACCATCTACTTCCAAGGTCTGGTAGCAAACAACTGAGGTCCTGATGCTGTGGTTTCAAGCAACACAGTAGTGTATGAGTGTGAAGGACTGTTCTTTAAAATGGTCTTTATTATGTATCTTTATGTCAGGCACCTGGCCATTGACTAGGGGTTAATCTTCCCAAGGGGGAAGTCTTGCAAGCCATGTTTAGTGAACGTAATGAGCTGGATGGCTCAGCAAGAGGGCAGTGGGGCACTGCAACATGATCTTAAAAAGCTTGTTTTGCAGACAGCACCTCCTCACAGCCAAGCTGTTTCCCAGGCAGCAATGTCCCTCCAAACCCTAACGTCACTGCAGATCGATGGTCATAAATTTAATAATAAAAAAAATAAAACAAAGGCCCACACTTTGCTTTAATGAAACTTTATTCAGCGTAAAACCTCACAAAACTTAAGCGCCATAAAATCCTACGCAAATTTGGCTTCAGGTAGGTGCTATGCTAAGCTCACTGTGGTCTACACCAAAACACACACACACTGACAGAGGTCAGGAGCTGGTGATGGGGTGAGGAGCGAGCCTCGCCACGGACCCTTAACCGCCCACGGCCGGGCAGCCAAGGCAGACTACCTTAAAACAATCACTGATTATCAGGAAGAACAAACCCCCAGGGATGGGTGGACCCCACGGGAATCACTCACTGTCATCCTATCATGTTAATTCCTGCGGTGAGACGGTGGACGCTGACATCTTACGTGTCAGGCAGGTAGCTGACTTTGCCTCACAGTGCAACCCTGGCTCAGGTCACTCTGAACTGGGCTCTATGACATTTTGTGGTTTTATCCTCCATATAAAATGCTTGACTTATGGATTTTCATAACGATTGTGTTTTTTTCATATTAATTATATTAGCATTTTGGTGAAGTTCATGCTGGAAACTTTGCATTCCTGCTGATATACCCCAATTGTATCTTGTATTGAAGCGCTAGATGAGGTAGTGAGCAGAGGAGTAAAACTGCACCATGTATAAATAGTCAGACTCCATCCATCCATCCATCCATCCATGAGACCCACTGTGGAGCCATGTGGACTGACCCCTGCTGAGCTGGGAGTTTGATTTCTGCCCCAGAGCTTTTGGGAAGTGGACAGGAAACCATGTTTCTATTTTCTCAGTCCGTGACCCTGATGACACCACATTATTATTTTTATTCACTGACAAAATCCTCCTCTGCTTCATCTAATAGCAGTAATTGCAGTCTTTATGTGGCAGTCACATATTACTGTATATCGGCAGCTGTGGTATGTTTTAAATGTCCACAGTGATCCTCAGATAATCTACAGTACCAAGGAGAAGGAAGCAGTGTGAACCTTGACGGGAAAATGGCATAGCAGCCAGCAGGGGGTGTGCATGTGCGCTGTAGTTCACTGGGGCCTCAATGGAACCTGGGACACGTTCATATCAGTTTTAAGAGGGTAATCAGAATGGAGGTACTTTATATGCATCAATAACTTACATTAGTGGTGGTATTTTTTTCCCCACACATATGTTCACAAGTACAGAAGCATGCATACGCACACCAACAACAGGCACATGCAAGACTGAGCTCCAGAAGACTTGAGCAGTAAACGGGTCAGATGACAGGGAGACCCCAGCCTCAATTTTGCAATAGAAGAGGCAGGATCAGAAAGGAACAAATAATAATTCAAAAAAACAAACAAAAAACCAAACAGCTTAGAGTCCAAGTGAGCCCAGGTAATCCAACAGGGCTTAACTCCTGCACGAGAAACCTCTACCATCCATGTCTGCAGTCATAAATAAGGGCCAGTCCCGAAATAAAGCAGTAAATATAGATGCACAGTATATCTTAAAGCAGCACAGGACGCTGAGGGGCCAGACGAGCAGCCGGTCAGGGTGCCGTAAACAATGGCAGTGGCAGAGGTAGGTAGCTCTGCTTTGGCCTGCGACCCTAGGGGCTCAGACAAAGCTCATTGGGGGGGGATGGGGGGCGTCTACAAAAAAAAAAAAAACACAACATTGAAGCGACTAGCAACAATTTATGAGGCCAAATCGTGTTGCATGCCCCCTGGCATTAAAACTCCCCAAAAGTCTCCTAATGATCCAAATTTAATTAGCCTTTTTGACTGCACTTCCATCATACAGAAATTTCCATTTGCATGTTACCTAATAGGTGTTTGTTCGTCTCACATAAGAGACTCGGAGGTGATCGGTGGCAGCAGTGCCAATAAATACACCCCAGGGTAAGGACTGTGAACAGCCCACCCTGATCAGATCCTATAGATCCCACCATTCTTTCTGAACCCCCACAATCAACGTCCACCTAAAACCAAGTTTATACAGAGACACGTGGCTAAATGCTAAACACATATAAAGCATACTACCTACTACAAAACCTGCAGCTATTCAATACCTGAATAGGAAACAAAAAACAGGAGATGAACTCTGCATAAACCCAATTAGCATGCTGTGGATAAAAAGTACAAAAATAATCCAAAGCAAAACTCGTCTTCAGTCGACTACCTACATGATTGGAAACATCAATCAGATGACAATTCAGATTAAATATGGTGTGATCTTGAGGACACGTCCATTTTGATGCCTGCAATTAAGCATCCTGGACGTTCAGTTACTCTCCCCAACAATCCTCCTGGTATTCACCACACAAAGGCAGGTGGTGCCTGGTAAAGAGAAAACAGCCCCAGCTCCTGCGTCGAAATTGTCAGGCATCTGGCTGGGGTCATGAGGACGCCTTCAGACCTTTGACCTTTCATGTACAAACAGCCCCTGCTAACAAGACTTTGTTTCTGTGGTGTCAGCAAAATGCTGGTCTCTCCAACCCTATAAGAGAACCTGCGCAGCACCGCTGACCCAAAAACCACTGTTATAAATCTAATTTAGCATCCAATATAGCGTTCCCAAAACACGTCGCCTTATTTTCAGGCTCAGTTTAAATAACATTAATCAGTGGTTAAAACAAAACAAAAAAAAAGGTCTACAACAAAACTAATGTTAAGCCAAGTCTGAGAGGGAGACTCACAGAAACACAGCAAACACCTTGGGTAACCAGACCTTAGAAGAGGGAGATGAAAGAATCACTGCAATAATTGACAGCAAATTTTCCCAGGAGCCAAGCTAAAACTGACAGATATTGTCGCATGCTGTGTTTTGCAACCTTATTCCAAATGCGCCATGTGGCATCCTTATATAATTAGGGAGGAAATCTTCATGGCTGAAGGCTCTGAAAGCTGTCAGTACAACACAGACATCAGTGAGACAGGCAGACACCAACGAAAGACAGATTGACAGAAACAGATGGACAAATATCAGTGAGACAGGCAGGCAGACAGACCGACCAGCAGCTGGCAGAGCCCAAAAATGTGGACTGTCTGTAGTTCACAAGAATCAGACCGGGAAATACTGCATTAAAACGACAGCAATGACAGCATGGTATGCGTGGGTCAAACAATACTTCCCATCCAGCTCCCCCAAGCACCACCCCCTATCCATCTGTACGGTAACTTCTCTGATAAACAAATGAGTCAGGCGGGCCCAGTAGTGAACATAGGCTGCCGTTTGCACAGTATCTGCCAGTACTCTCCACAGCATCAGCATGGGGCAGTATCAGTGTTTTCGGGGGGGCGGGGGTAGGGGTTGGTGACTAGCATTAACCAAAACCCTGTGACTAATGAAAGCAGCGCAAAGTCGCCTGTGTTTCATGGCAGAGATGGACCAAAACTATTTCCGGTGACAATGTCAGTCTGGGCAAAGCTGACAGCAGAGCAGCCACCCAGAGGAGGCAACAGAGCAGAGCCTGTTTATGAAGCTTCACATCAGAAAACAGCCGGCCTCCCTAAGAAGGATACCGGTTATGAGGCAGTTGTCTTATTACAAATGGGGGTTTCCTTCAATTGCGTAAGGGCTTCTGAACACCCCCCCCCCACACACACACACAGACACTCTGACATGATCGAAAATAAAATCTCCTTTCACATTCACTGAAGTACATTACTACCCCTAACACACCTAGAGCGAAACAGAGTGCAACGCCATTCCCCAAACAGAAACTGAAGGCATGCCACTTTTTGCTGTAAGGAATGTATTGAGCCTCATTTTATCATAATAGTGACACAAAAACAAAAACTATTCACTCACATAACTTGAATAACTCAAATCCATTAAGTGCTACCAGGAAGGAATATTTGCAGCATCTAGACAAAGCAAACATACAAGTAGACACACTTCGGGAAAGTGTGCAAAGCATCTATGCACAAAAGATTTAGAGGTGCAGTTAGAAAAATGGGGGGTGCCGTCCCAGCGGGGGAAGAAATCTACCATACCCTCATAACCTTAACCCTAACCCTCATTGAGCCAATGATCGGACAGCCTTCTGTGCCAACAGGAAGCCAAGGATAACGAGTAAAATCTAATTGGTGGTTAACCTCCACTCAAAATCACAGGCCTAAAGCTAAACATTTCAGCATTTCCACCAAAATTCGAAGGGAATCTCGCAGTCCTCTCTGCAAGCCGAGAGGGCATAGGACACAGGGCACAGAAAGCAGCAGCATTTGCACTGAGAGCTACTTTACTCTCGCTCTCGCGACCTGTAACACACAGGGAGGCAGAAACAGAACCAACCTTTCGAGACGGACGTCAGCACTTCTGACTTGGAGAAGTCTATGCTAGCGTAGGGCCCATTTTCTGCGAGGGACAGTGAGGCCGGCGGTGAGGGAGGAACTGAGAGAAGGGTGCCACTACCACTGCAGCTGAGCTGGGGCTCCTCTCTCAGGTCCAGAGCAATGTAATTGAGGCCGTTCTGGTACCCAGCAGAGGTGTTCCGGTAGATCCGTCCTCCTGGGGCACAGCCTGCCTCGGTGGGGGCTGCTGAGGGTTCTGCATCAGGTGTGGCGACACCCTCCACCTGCAGCAAGACACTGTCAAATGACGCCGAGCCGTGCCATTTTGCGCCATCTGCCAGATGGGGACCTGCTGGCATCAGGGCACTACTACTGGTGCACGTGATCCCAGCTGGGGTGGAGGTAAATGTCTCTGAACTGTGCCTCCGCCTGCCCTGGGGGTCAGCCCGAATGACTTTCGGCTCCCTTTTTGGGCTGGTAGGGGGCAGCTGTGGGAAGCGACATCCCCCATCAAGCGGCTGAACCACCAGTTGACACCCCTTCTCACTGGAGCAGAATGTCATCTCTGTGTAGTCGTCCACTCGGCCATTACTGCACAGCACTGAGGCCAACACTGGTGACCTGCTGTAGCTGGGGAGGTTCCACGGGGCCACAAGCGAGAGCTTTGGAGAGAGAGCCCGGTCTGGGCGGCTGTCCGTCTCTAGGCTCATGTAATCCTCGTGAAGTGGAGAGTGCCGGTGCTCCCCAGTGGAACCCAAAGAGGAAGGGGAGCCATCGGTGGACATGGAGCATGGTGTGAATGGCAGCCTGTCTCGGAAATCAATATTGATGTACTCCCCTGGGCTGGCCGGCGGGGCTGGAAGATCAGGGGACTCGCTTGCCTTCTGCCAGTCCAGGGAGAGCCGGGTGGGTCGCATCACATGCTTGTCTGAATGCTGTAGCTCACCGCAGCCATTGTGCAACATGAGGGGTGTGGGCACATCTTTTACAGGGCTGCTGCCGATGCATGCATCCTCAGTGTAAAGCACCCTCGCTGGGGAGCACATGGGCACATACTCGCTATGGCTGTCCCGCTCGGGGGCTTTATAGGACCGTGGAAGGGAGAAGTAGGAGCTGTAGGACTTGGGGGTTTCTGGGGGAGTTGGCGCGAAATACCCATCACTCTCCACCTGGTGCATGCCCCCACCCTGGGACATGTCCATGTACTCACCATCTCTCGGCCTGTTCCCACCAGCCCGAGGGCTAGTCTGTGCCGGGGAGGGGCCAGTCTGGGGGAGCATCATCATGTAGCCCTGGGTGTCCACCTGCTGGAAGGAGGACGCGGGAAGACGAGAGTGGGGCTGCATCGGCATGTAGTCAGCGTCCCGCAAAGATGCCACCCCTGGCATCATCGGCATGTAGCCATCATCTTTGGGCTTCTGTGGATCATCCTGGAGCAAAGGCGGCTTAGTCTCACAGTACTGGTCCAAGAACGAGGTATCGCCAGTCTTGGTGGGAGATGAACAGGCCTGCAGAGCTTTCCTCCCGAAAGAGCTGCCATCCGGCTCATCTAGAGATGGGGCCATCTGGGTCATCTTCTGATATGCAGCCGATACGCTGCTGCTGCTGCTTGGAGGTCTGGAGGAGCTTGTCAGTTTGCGAGTGGGCCTTTCCTCAAATACAGTCTCATCCTGGAGGCCTTCTGCTCCTCCCACTGCCTCCCGGTGTCGGTCCATGGCCATGTAGTCGCTCAAGCTGTTCTCCTCGCGTATTGGTGGGGTATTTCCTAAGGAGTCCGGGGTATTGCTCCTCACCCGGAAGTAGCGGAAGTCACAGGGGCTGGAGCCGTACTCGTCGGAGGAGGCAAAGCCACCGTCACTTGGCGATCCACAGATGGAGGCGCTGGAGGGCCGAGTGAGGGCCTCGGAGGCCGAGCCGTGCCCACTGCTACTGGAGACACTGACCGGGCTGGTGTTACAGGGGAAGTGAGAGACTGGGAGAGAGGCAGAGCGAGTGTGGTAGTTGGAGCTAGGCATGGCTCGCACATAGCGGCTGGCCCCCTCTGGCCGAGCCAGGTTGGCTCTGGCAGAGTTAAGGTGAATCAGGCTGCCCGTCACTGAGCGGTAAGGTCGGCTCATGGTGCCCTCACCCTCGCTCGATGTGCGAAATCGGTAGCTGCTCATAGTGGAGCTCTTCCCAGCCGGAGGGGTCCCCACTAGCGTTTCAGTCCGCGAACGGCGCTGCAGGCCTGTCTGGCTTGGCGGGAGGTTGCCTAGGTGGCGACGGGTGGTGATGAAGGCGATGGGGTTAGAGCCCGATGACTGGCTCTTGCTGCGGGGCCGGAACTCAGCGAAAGCCTTCAGTGCCTTCATGGTCTCCAGGATGGTCTCGTGCATGCTCTGTGCCACCACGGAGTCATCTACCTGCATCCAGATCTCACCAGGCCCAATGGAAGAGGAGCGGCCCACCTCAATGAAGAAAAAACTTTCAGAGTGCCCACAGCGGCGGATGTTCATCAGCTGCAGATTCACACAGGGCGTCTCCGCATTAAGCTTCATCAGGTGCATGGTCTTTGCAGAAAGGCACAGTCGGTACACTCCAGTCAGATTCTTAGTCTGCCCCAAGCCTTTGGGTTTCACATTGACTTGCCACACCTCCTTAAACACGGTTCCAGGACCACCAGCACCATAGCTGTCATCCAGTTCGTCTGCCTCCAAGTGTCCCTTCTTTCCCTCACTCATCAGATCGCTCAGCGCCAGGTACCAGTCCTCCTGCTCCTGCTCATTCTCCGCAATCATGGCAAAGCATTCATCCTTGGTGTACAGAGCAATGAGGTACTTGTTCTTGGCATCAGCCCTCTTATTAACGGTGAAACACTGATAAAGATAAATCACCCTCTTTGGAGGGCAGGCAGTGCTAGAGGTGGAGGCAGAGCGCAGGCTGTTCCGAAATTTCTTCTCACTATCATAATACTCCAGACGACTGGGGCCCGTGTGGCTGGGCCCCCTAAGCACAAAAAAGCGCTTGTGGCCGTGCTTCTGCTTCCTCAGGTAGCCACATTTCCACACATCGCCATCCACCCCCTCTGACCGGGCGGCGGATACGCCAGGGTCGTTTTGCGTGTTGTTTACGGAGGCGTCACAGAGTACCGGATTGAGGGAGGAGTGCGACTTGCTCAGCGATGCCTCCAATGCGTCCTCGGCTGGTCCGGGTCGCCGGGCCGGGCAGTCCGCCTGCTGATCACGCTCCTTTAGTACGTGCTGGTAGAGGCGAGCACCGCCGACAATGAGTAAAGACGAATGGGGTGCACCGGTACCGCTTTCACCGTCTGCACTGCCTGCTGCCGTGGCCGCTGCTGCTATTTTTGTACCGATATCGCGCCGCGGCATCTCCAGCATCAGCATCGCCCCGTCGCTTCCCTGCAAATCCAGCAAATCTGCCATGAGGCGAACAAAACTAAAGGTCACTCTACCTCCGTTGCGTCGACGAAGACCCCATTCTTGTTTGAGAGAAGAAAAAGGAGGCTTAAGTACTGCCGTTAGCTTCCAAACCGGCTATCCTTTATGTTCGGAAAAAGCCACGTAGGTTGGTTTAAAAAATCGGCCAAGATTCAGCAGAAAAACAGCGGTACATACTAACTGAAGACAGCCAATTCTGCTAACGATCTACCCCGTATATTATCTCCGCTTGCCCAGTCTCTGTACACATCTTTACAGACAAGCAAAAACAACACGTGACCATTGCGTCGTCCGTAGACGGAGCAGCGTAGGAGAAACCGCAGTTTCGATTGGATAAAACTTATAAATTCAACTAAATTGACAACATCAAGAACCAATCATTGTCGGGCTTTTGCATGTCACTTCGGTAACTAGCAGATTAGTTGGAGTTGGGCTGTGACTTGTATTGATTGACGGCGGATTTAATCCAACTGCAAGATAAGATCCACGAGCAGTATCAGAGTTGCGATGATGTTTGGCCGACGTTTTTAAGTGACAATGATGACGCCCAATCGCTGTTCTCAATAAAGTGTCATTCATGTGGCCTTTTCTTGCAGTGGTTATGTGTATGGTGGGCGTGTAAAGCCATTCTTAATGTAAACAAAGTGTTTGTACCTGAGATGTGACTTAACAATTAAGTGAATATAAGAAGATGCTATTGTGCATTTCATTGAATTTTACTTTCATATAACCAAAACTCGGTTACATTTTCACTGTTAGCAGCATTATGCCAACGGACTGTTCGCTCCATAATACCATTTATTATTTACTAATGGCTAAGTATGACGAATCGTCTGACTGTTCTGTGAGTTTATGCGGCCTAATTTGTAATGGTTATCAAAAGTTGCTAGAAAACTTGTTCCAAACGAAGAAACGTGACCATTAACGGGAAAAATGTTCGTAATTCCAAAATTAGGAATGCTATGTGAAATGGTGAAGGAAACGGAGTCCTAATGTTGTAGCAGTTAACTTAAATTGTTCAGCAGCATAGTTAAAAAGTTTTATACAGCATCGGATAAAAATAAATGCATTAGATCAAGACAAGTTAAATAATAAGCCAATAAGTGTGAAGATACATATTTAGTAGAATATTTTATTTATTAATCGGTTATACATATATTTTATATTTGTTTTGCTTTGCGCAGTTGATAGTTGTGACATCAAAAAGGTTAGTCGTTTTACTTTTAAAAACTCATTTGTTTTCACAACGTATAAAAACCTATTTGCGATTGAGTTTAGAACCATCCTCTGGCAGTAAAACACAACTATACAGGTTTCATGAGCTTAGTTTTATATAGACAGAATTAAAGATGCAATGAAGCACACTTTAACTGTAGCATTTGTTCATTTTCATATTAATACTCTGTCATCACATTTCCCAAAATGTATACACGCACAGAAAGTAACATCGTAAACAATCACACACACACAAAATCGATGTTAATATTTTATTACACGGTTTGTACCGCTTTATTAACTGAACAGGCACTGCAGTGTGGGTGTTTGGCTCCCTCTCGTGGTTATATTATCAATGAAATTTGGATTTCCATGCAACGTAAGTATTGTACCGACAAGGTCCTCCAGCTCCCCTAGCAGTCGCTGAAAACTAAGCCCTCGATTTGAATTCTGTACACAAAGCTCATCGTGTATCCTAAACCTCTGACGATCTACAATATATATATTCGAACCTCTTCCTGTTTTGCAGTGAAATTTTAATATCACGTGTTATAAACGTATATAATTATATGACTATTAGACATCAAATATACAAAGTTGCTATCACAAACAGTGACTATAAAATTACTATATTGTTATTGTTTTGTTACAAAGATTAAATTATGTCCACATTTGTAACTGTAATAATGGAACTGTTTTATTAGTTGTTTCAGAAAAAGCTGCTTTATTGTATGATATGATGTGAAGGAACATTTTTTGTCTATCAACAGCTGATTTTTATTTGTGACACTATGATCACCAACATGAAGAATAAAATGACTTTAATGTGACATGTGAAGGAATTGTCACAGCTGATGTTTTTCTGTCTGCTGGTGAAGAGCAGGTTTTATAGAGATTTTAAGCCGGTTAGCAGTGACCTCCCTAGTCTACGTCCTTCTTAAAGACTGCATGGATAATCCAGGCTGCATTTAGGGCACCATCTGGTGCAAATTCACTCTCAAACACAATAAGCAATATGGGCACCCCAATGGTTAAATTGTTCCCTACCCAGATTCTGCATTATCAATTTGAGGTTTCAAAAAAAAAAGAAAAAAAACTTTACGGTTTTCACACATTCATTTTTTAAAGAATTTACATAGATTCATGATTTAGGTTTGCTGGGCTGGCAGTTTTATTAAAAGCCTCTTTTTATCCACTAAGTACCTTCCTCAGAAGGATTCCTGTTGGGCCTTGAACCAGCCACTTTTGAGGCATGAGCCTTTGACCTTACCCGCAGTGCTGTTAGCAAAAGTTCTCTTTTTTGTCCATACCTTAACGTTCTAACCACAAAAGAGTTCGTCAAATGCCCAATTCCATATTCCCTTCAGAATGCTAAACATTTCATGTAAAAGTAAGCAATACTGCAGGCATAAATATAGGATCTTATTGTGTAAATTTTATAACGTTTTTTGCATTTGTTTTTTGCAGTTTTATTTAAGGTGATAATTTATTTATTAATGCACTATACATGTGCATGTATTTCTCAGCAGGGATAATAACGGTCACACAGCCAGAATATTGAACAGATTGGACAGATTATGGAAATGGCAGACTTGCATGTTACAAAATGGATAACAGTCAGTCCTATACTCATGAAACACTATTAAGCTGCCAATTCACATTACAGAGGATGTGTACATCACAGAGCTGATCCCTGTTTTAGCTTAGTAAGTCATGTGATGTGTACATCACAGAGCTGATCCCTGTTATAGCTTAGCAAGTCATGTGATGTGTACATCACAGAGCTGATCCCTGTTTTAGCTCAGCAAGTCATGTGACCATCTGGTCTCTATGGTGAAAGTGCTGCTGGATCAGGCCCCTGCCTCCTCGTGTCAGCTGTATGCAGTGCCCACAGAGTGCCTTCTGATTCAACAGCACCTTCCCCTCACCGGGGTTTAATGCCAGGGTGATTAGATGACTCATATGCGTTATGCGCAAGATTTTCTGCACTTCCTTGTGCCATTGTTGAGTGTCTTTCTCTGATCTGCAAGAAAGCAAAATGGATGACTGGCTGATGCTGTTGGATTATGCTGTGACAAGCTGGCCATCCATCCATCTTTTAGGATAACCCTAATCCTAAAACCAAACCCTGGAACTTATCATGAGTAAAGCTGTGCAGGTGGCTGAACATTCATAATCTGAAATTGAACAAAGTGATGTTTTTATTTTGTTTATAATGAACCATTAAACAGACTTTTTAAAAACAGAAATATAAATACATTTTATCAGAACAATGACAACATTTGCTAAATGCATAAATATCTCAATATCTTCACCAATGGACTAAATGAACAAAAGTCTTAAAATCAAAATGAGTCTGTACTGTACACACACACTGAAATTCAATAACCTCCCATATAGAGCTCATATCAGCAAATGCCACAAATCAGTGCTTATTGTTGCTCCATCTGCAGAACTAGAAAGGAAAACACGATTCATGGTGTGGATTTGAAAGCGTTGCTGGAGTTTCCTGCCCGGCAATGATGAGACCAGGGCTCTCCCGTGCATGTGGGTATGTCAGTTCTTCTTGGCGAGCTGCTTTTCTGCTTTCCGACGTTTATATTGGGCTATTTCCTCCATCTGCAAGCCATGTGCCAGCTGCCTGTGTAAGACATTAAAGGATGTTCCTCAATACCAAGAACACAAAGAACATGCTTGTGTCCCCCAAGAATGAACTTGGGATGCAATGAACCATGGGTTTGATCTTATTAGCAAGGATGCAACTCATGCATTGTTGAAATTTGGGGTGGAGTAAGAACAACACCTGAGGATTTTTACCGTCCTCTGTACTTCTGTTCTTGAGTATTGAGTAGTCTTTGGCAATGGAAGATGATGTGAAATGGGTACAGAAGAACATAAGAATGGTCAAGTATATTGACACATGGGGGAGGAGGGGCAGAGAGCCAACTGGGCTAAGCTTACCCTGGCTTTAGCTCTGGCGGGATGGGCAGCGGCTTGGCAAAGTCCTCCTTGCCAACCAACCAGTATGTCTCTTCCATGCCTTTCCCCTGCAAGAAGGAGAGCAGCGAGGCATACAACATTTAGTATAGGATGAATCAACTTTTAGGGATCAACAAACGTGAAGTGTTTTGGAAAGCTATGCTAAAAATCAAGTGGCAATCGTTTGTGTTTTGGCAGAAGATCTGTGACCCATTCATTTCTGAGATGTTTTTTGTTATTATTAACAAACTAATAATAATAAATAATAAGTCTTTCAATATTTATCATCGCAAAGAACAATTGGATCTCTAAATACAGTCCCTTTCAAAGTACTATAAATTAACCCAAGGTGTTGTAAATGGAGCACTCTGTGATAATTGGAGGCCTGTATTGTTTGTGTTTACTGATTGTTTGACACATGTCCTTGTCCTATGTATGAACATATATTAGAAACATACTAATTTCTAATATATTCACCATTTTCTTTTTGCCCCCCCGGGTGTGTGGCCATCATATTCTAGAGAATGAATCATTTAAGGCAATATACATCCATTTTGCATACCTGCAAACCCAGTGTCCACACACCCGCGTACCTATCTAAATGTGGACTGTCCATTCAAAAAACCCTAATCCCAATCACAACATTTAACCCAAACCTAACCATAAGTATCCAACCAAAATACAGAACTTTTGGCATTTTTACTTTTTTGATTGCATTCACATATTTTTTTTTTAATTTTGTATAAAACTGAGGTTATCCAAATGGGGACCTGAAAAAATGTCCCCAAAAGAAAGGAAGCTTCAGGCTTTACCACACTTTGAAGACATTTTGGTCCCCAAATATTATTTCTGCAACCCCTTCCCCACTCCCCCCACACACACACAATCACACCTACTGTATGTAATGAGAACCTTCTATTCTGAAATATTCTTTACTATAAAGCACCTATATAAGCACCTGAGCTCAGCCTACCTTGAGTTCTGTCGTTCCTCGCAGCTGCACCCTGTATCCTTCCTTTAGTTCCCGCAGCATTTTCACAGTACTTTCACTGACATGGATACGATATGCTGCAGGTAAGAGGCCTGTTAAATGCTGTGTTCTTGCCCACTACTGATAAACACAGAGCAGGACTGTTTCACTCTATGTTTGCTGTTCTCTATGCAGGCCTGATGAAAGGCAATATGTTTTTCGTTAGTAATGATCCCCCTGTAAGTTCTGAGAGTGGCACCCTTCTGTGTAGCGCTCCCGTTTACTCACGCATGCCGGTGGACTCCATCCGTGAGGCAGTGTTCACCGTATCTCCAAACAGACAGTACCTGGGCATCGTCAGCCCCACCACCCCAGCCACACATGGACCTACAGCCGAAACACAGAGATAAGTAGCTTGCTGCCATCCTAGGAAGTCTATTGCCAGACACGGAGCTTTACCAGTGTAGTACTTGTTGTACAGGCAGTCCTTGAGTTAACAAAGCCTGAGTTATGGACAACTCATACGAATGAACGGATTGCCATAAAGCCTATTATATAAAAAAATTGGGATAATTACAATGGTTCATAATAACAAATGCATGCATGACTTTATAATACTCGTAAAAACATTGCGCAGGTTCAGCGGTTCATCGTTTCATCGTTTCAGGGTACAGTACAGTACCATATGTAGTTACCATTATTATTAATGTATAATTATTATTATTATCTGGTCAGGTAATGTAGGGGAGTTGCTACACCCACCACACAGTGAAACTCCTCGGGATCCCAGCTGGCGATCCCCTAGGCAGATACATGGCTTAATCCCACCCTCTGGAAATGGTCATACATCTGCCGTAATCAAGTGTCAAGTGGGCATCCCCTTGGCCTGGTCCAGCCACTTGGGTCCTCAGCAATGAGGATCTTGTCAGCTAGATCACCCTCAGGGAAATGTGCCACAGGCCTTAGAGCCGTAACTGACACTCCTTCACAATGCAGGTAATGTCCCTCATTCAGGACTCCTCTAGCAACTGCTCATTTTACACAAAATCAAAGCAGCAGTACCCAAGGTTCTCGTCAAAGCCATATAGCAAGAGAGGGAGCACCAGGACTCTAAAGACTTGGACCTTCATCATCTTGCAAAGATATAGGAATCATCACACATCGGTTTTCAGCAACCTCATCACCCCCCATGCCCTCCCTGTCTATCTGCAGACTTCATAGGAAGAGTCACCAGAGACATGAATGTCACTGCCGAGGTAGATAAATCTCTCAAAAAAGTCAACATTCTCCCCACAGACAGACACACTACTGATGGCTGTGCCTAAGAAGTCATTAAATGCCTGCATCTTGGACTTTATCCAGGACACCCGCAATCACAGACACTCAGACTCTCAAGAGCCTTGATCAGAGCCTCCATTGACTCCACTAAGATCACAGCATCATCAGCAAAGTCAAGATCAGTAAATCTCCCTTCACCAACAGATGCCCCACGGCCGCTGGACCCCATGACCCTGCCCAACACCCCGTCCATACAAGCATTGAACAGAGTAGTAGCAAGAACACACCCCTTGCGAACTCCAGAATCAGCTGGGAAGAACAGAGAGGTTCTCCCTCCACTCTGCACAGCACTCATAGTACCAGTGTACAGGCCGGCCATGACATGCAGTAACTTTGGGGGGATGCTACAAAGTCTCACGAGGCAAATCAATCAACTGAGTCAAACGCTTTATGAAAATCAACTAAGGCTGCAAAGAACCTCTCTGACAGATCTGTCACTGACAGGTAAGCAAGTGATCACCGACCCTGTTAAGGGTTAACCCAGCACTGAAAGCAGTGTTATCCCCCTGTAGTTGCTGCAATCCTGACAATAACCCTTCCTTTTCCAGATAGCGACTACAAGTCTCGTTTTCCAGTCTGATTTCCAAATGGAAGCAAGGATTGCCTGCAATGCCAGGATGACAGCCTTACCACCAGCCTGGAGTAGTTCACCCCAGATACCACTGATCCCTGCGGCCTTCCCTGCCCCCATTCAATCTTAGGTAGATTGGGTAGTTCATGGCTGATTGGAGGATCAGCTTCGAGAACCGTGGACCCAGAGATGTCCAACATCCTAGCTGGAGGGTCAGCTTTAAACACATGCACAAAGCAGCTGGCCTGCACAGCTGCAGTGTCATCTGTAAAGACTGTCCCATCACCCACCCTGACTGCAAATATCTGAGTAAGAGATTTAGATGTGCATAATGCCTCTGGAAGCAGGATGAAAAAAACAAATGCCTATCTGCTTATCTGCCCTCAGAACCCTCACAGTCATCCTTCTCAGTTCCCGGTACAGACTGGAGTTGCCACCAGGTCATATGCTGCGACTCCTCAATAATATCCATGTGAGATGAAACACTTCCTCCTGGGAACACTGTCAACACCAATAGAGCCCTTGGCAACCTTCAGGGTCTTACCACAGTAGGTCTCCCACATCACATTAGAGTCAGTGATCGCACCAAAGTTTACAAGTTCCTCACACAAACTGCGTGAAAACTCGTCAGAAACAGCTTGATCTTGGAGTCTGTCTAAGTCCAGCCTCATTCTCCTAGTAGGTAGTAGCCTACTGGATCTAAATCTTCAGAGTAGCAACAAGTCTGTGGTCAGAATTCACAATCTGGGCACTTCTGTAAACCCTGCTGTTCTGCAGAAGCCTCCAGCTTCTGCCCATGAGGATGTGATATATCTCCTTCACTGTACCACCAGTTTTGCAGTACCAAGTCCAACAATGTGTCTCAAAGTCAAGGAACATGGAGTCAGATTCACCCTGGTCTCCAAACCCATGGGGACTGAAACAATCCTCATAGCCAGCCCTGTCAGTGCCAGTTGTCGCAGTGAAGTCACCCATTACCAGAGGAGTGTCACCTTGTGGGAACCCTTCAACCACCAAAGTAAAATGCCCCCCTCAACACACTGAGGCAACAGACAGGACACCCAAGGAGAGCCTTAGCTCTCATGATACGCTCATTGAAAAAAGTGACACCAGACACCATCGGAAGGAGCCAATTTGCTACAGCAACAGCTACTCCCTGAGTATGGCAGCCGCCAGACCGATGAGACCAAAAGTAGGTATACCCACCTACATAGATCTGACCACTCCCTGATCTCAGAGATTGTGCCACCAAAACGTGAAGTTTATGAAGCTCTCCCGACTGCAGAGGAAGATGGTCATCATGCTGGAGAGACATGATGTTCCACATACCTTCCCGGATGGGCTGCCTCAAACTGGGACCCAAGTGGTGCCATGCAGCAGGCGACGCCTCAGCACCACACCAGCCCCGATCCCCAACAGGCCCGACCCTATTAGTCCTCTGACGGTTCTGACTCATCCGGGGATGGGGCTCCCAAAGGCTTTCCCCCATCCCCTTTGTGGTGTATACAGCCTTCCTGGGGGCGGCTTCAGCAGAGCTACTCCCACGGAGAGCAGAATAGTTTCTAGCTTATTTAAACTGAGCAGCTGTGAGTTGTTTTACGGTGGCTGGAGTGCCAATCCCAAACCCCAAACCCCCAAAAATGTTTCTCTGCAAGTTGGAGGACCGCTGGATGCAGCTTAAACAGCTTACCTACAAATTCGATTTAATGGCAGCTTAAAAGTATGGATCTCATTTGTAAACTGGGGACTGCCTGTACCAGATAATACTCTATACATTTGTCCTGGGCACATTACAGTGTAAAAGACCTGGTTAATACTCCTCACCAGCAGTGGTCACATGCTACATAGCTGCAGCCTAACTACACTGATACTGCAGTTAGTTCTTTGACAGCTGCAACCTCATGATGTACCATTTGCATTATTCATACGATGCTTTGGATATAAGCATTTCTGAACGAATAACAGTAAACAGTATATTCTGTCTGTTGATTATTCTGTTGATATGCTGCTTGGTTGGGCAGACCGAAAGCTTCATTTGCAAATGCTTCATATGCGTGTGCATAAGGAAGAGGGACGGATGTGTGCAGCCCCAACCCGTGTGCAGGCCGATGCGAATGCGAACTGGAACGTCAGGCATGTGCCTCATCTTGAACGTGCCGACGGCGCTCAGGATATCCAGAGCCATGCTGGCGATTTCTGCGGCGTGCCGATTCCCGTTGGGCACGGGAAGTCCAGATGCCACCATGTAGGCATCACCAATGGTCTCCACCTGGGCGAGGGATCACAAGGGACAACAAGCTTCATAAGGAGGAAGACGAAAAAATCCTGCCTGTAAGTGAACAAGAAGAACGCAACCCCAGGACGCTGACTTGCTAACCAAAATGTCATTGGGTAAGTTCCTCGGATCAGACATTCATGTCTGTTTTCACAGTAAATTAAAAACAGAACTGTTACCATGTAATTATAAATTTGATTTTTATTTTAAATAACTAAAGAAATCTCAAGAGTCTGAGTTCTCAGAGAGGTTTCCCTGACTGCTCCATTGAGGATGGATCTGAGATGTGCCAGGTAGTGGTCACCATGCGAGAATAAACACTCTGTTTGGTTACTTTAGACAGGGGTTTCTTCCAAAACTTTAGTAAAAATGCAGGGTGACACAGTCGGCATTTGGATAGAACAGTAGCAACTTTATGACATAGCTTTTACATTTTTAAATACATGTCTCTTCTTTAATCTATAATTTCAATATCATTACCAGATACTATTACTTCACAGTTTATTCCAAAGTAATATTAAAAACCAAGGGGTACCACTATACAATAAAACTACCCATATAAAGGATTTATGAAAGGTTTATAATCAGATTATTAATTAGCTTGTAAATCATTATGAGACAGTTATAAACAAGTTATAACAGTTTAATTTTTATTAATGTGATACCACAATAATCCGCTAAAGGGAGCATTACTGTAAAGCAGTACCAGCCTGTCATCTCTGGGTGTAGAGATGACAACCGACTGGTTAGATGTGGTTTAAATGGTTTGTGTGGGTGGTCCTCTTCTGCCTTATGGTAACATGTAAATTACAATCTGGGCATTAACAGATTGAATCTCTGGTAGGGTACTACTATTGAACCACTGAGGAAGGTTCTTAAACTGCACAGCGATAAAATAAAAGTAATAAATAAAAACAATAAAAGACACCGAATAGGCACAGACAGAAAGGATATACCTTATAGACATCATGGTTTCCAATGACAGCATCAAATAAAGTGTAGAGGTCGTTGAGCAAGTCCACCACCTCGATCGGCTCACTATTGGCTGAGATGGTAGTGAAGCCCACTATGTCACTGAAGTACAAAGTGACGCTGTCGAAATATTCAGGCTCCACGGTGCAGCCCATCTTCAGGGCCTCGGCAACAGACCTGCCAGGCCAAAGGCAACATCTGTTCATTCACACAGCCCTTAACAGCCTGCTAACAGCAAATCAGTAATATTCGTTGGACTGCATGTAGGTGTATAATTGTCAATAGGTTCTCGTATCAGTCGGCACTGTATGTGTTTCATATCTATGCATGGAGTAGTAGCATATTTTAGTATATGTGGTATGCATGCTAGGTGTGGTCATAGTACTTTCTGGTTGTATGCTTGGTGAGGTTGTGGCACATGCTGTATGTATGCTGGATGATGTGTAGGATGTTGGTTGTGTTTTGCACGGCTCAATAGGTTCTTCTACTTCTTTGTCACTCACGGTGGTAGCATCTGCGTGAGAAGCTTCTCAGTCTTCTGCTTCTCCACCTCCAGCTCCTCTGTCCTCTCTCGGATTAGCTCCTCCAGGTTGCTGGAGTACTGCTCCAGCATCCTCAGCATGGAGTCAATGATGTTGGTCTTCTTCCCCTTGTTGATGTTTTTGAACTGTGGGCGATTTTTTTTTTGTGGAACGTGTCTCCGTCAACACATAATGAGGTTGGTCAATGCAGTAGCAGCTGAGCAGGGTAACATAGCTCTGCAGTTCAGCTGACAGACGGCATCACAGTCCTTAAGGCTGCTTTGTTCTTCTGCACTGAAGTAGCCATGTACCCTATACCGTAGCCTAGGCCATAGCCTGATGCGCACCTCCCATAAAATATAGATAGGCATCGCAGGGACGCAGACTGCATCGACTGTAATTGATTCACTTACATTCACATCCGTGTACCGGCATAGTTTTATGAGATTGTCTTGATTTGAAAAATGTGCACCAGATACAATCTGGGATGAAATCAGGATCAGAGCACATTAGTGAATCCAAAAAATGCGATGAAAACTTCAACATGTTGTACTGCCATTTTTTAACATATAATTTTTGCATTTTCATCTTGTGTTTGTGTATGTTTTTATTATTGGATTTTATTATAATTTTTTATGATTGTACATAAATAAATATAGAAATATGCAAATCAGAAAATCTGATGAATCTAGATGACATTGGTATTGTAGTGTGGCTTTATGAAGAGATTCTGAGGAGAGAGGTTGGACATTTTGGTGTGGAGACCTCAGGTTGTTTTTGGCATCATACTCTGACTACATTTTGCTTTAGCTTTAATGCGGCATTTTCTAAATTCACAGCAACGCAGCGCACTATGGGATAACCATGCCTTGCATTTTACCAGATCACTGAATGTGTGCGTGGATGAAAAACACAATGTAATGCACATAGTTGGAATGAGGCCTAATAATGTCAGAGTATGTTATTGTGTACATATTTTCGTCAGTTTACTGAGATTTATGACTGTAAAGTAATATATGATTGTATTTATTCATTTAATTCTCTTTGTAAACGTTGATCAACATTTGATTTTGGAATGCCATGCCTTTTTGGAAAGTGTCTAACCTACAAAATTTTAACTCCCTAGGTTTCATAGCCAAAAATCAAACTGAAGCTAAATTCACATAATAAAAGTTCACACATTTTTTTTTAGCAGTTTATCGGTTTAGCATTATAAAATTAAACTTGGTAGATTAGATTAGTAGTTACCGAAGTTAACTTATCGGTTAACTGTGACCATCACCGGGCTGCGGGCGCTTACCTGGTCGAAGATCTCATCAAAGGTGGGTCTCCTCTCTGGCTGCTCATTCCAGCACTGCTTTATCAGCTGAATGCACTCCATAGGGGCATGGTCCGGAGACACAACGGGCCGACATATGGGCGGGGGCTTCCGGATCTTTTGCACAATCTCTGAATGGAAAGTGAAATACAGAAAGCAACATGGTTGAATCATACAGCCGACTACACAAATCTTCAATGGATACAAAATGAACTTCAGATAAGGCCATTAATTAAAGGCAATCGTGTGATGAAGATAATCTACAGTATTGCATTTTAAAAAGGTATTATTGTGTGAAAACAGGCACTTGGTGACGTATGAAAATGTATCAGGATATATCTCTATTTTGTCATGATGTTTGCAGCCACATCCATAGGCTTGTGCTGTCACCTTGGATGGAGATGTCCAGCATGCAGAAGGGTGGGCCACGTATAACCACCTCCTGCATGATGATGGAGAAGCTGTACACATCACCCTGCATGGTGCCATGTAGCCCAGGGAATGAGCCCCTCAAGTTCTCTGGGGCTATCCAGAGCAGCTCTGAAAAGCCGGTGGACCACAGTCAGAGACCCAAATGCACAGACACTCACACGTCCTCTCAGAGATGTTTTCAAACATGTCTTGACACGAGCCATTAACATCACAGCGACAGTGCCAGTGTAGGAACCCAAAAGCAGATATCAAACACAAGCTTGTACTCCCACAGTGTACTTATTCATATCACAAAAAGTGCATCATCAAAGACTGGACATTAGGATGAGTTAAGGTTGCCAGCCAATGTCCGGAGTTGTGTGGGTTTAAAATGGACATTCTAATGTACAGTAACTGTGAGGTGAGACTCACCCTCTAGAGGCGGCTCCTCGTAGGGGAACTTTTGAGCCCCCAGAACCTCTTTGTAACCATAATCAGTCACCTTGAGCACGAAGCGGCCGTCCACCACACAGTTACGGGACTTCAGGTGGCCATGGCACATGTTCCTGTGGTGTAAGTACTTCATGCCCTATTGACCATAGAGGCAGGACTCTGAGTTACTGACAGAGGACAGGACTGCCATTGAGTCTGTTACTACTGCAGACTTTAGGTTACCAGCAGTGAATGTGACTGTCATTGACTGTGTTAACACTGTAGCCTCCGAGTTACTGGCAGAAGACGTGACTGGCATTGAGTCTGTTACTGCTGTAAACTCCTAGTTACCATCAGAGACTGTGGCTGTCATGGAGTATGTTAATACTGCAGACTCTGAGTTACCAGCAGAGGACATGACTGCCATCAAGTGTGTTAATACTGCAGACTCCAAGGTAACAACAGAGGACATGACTGCTATTGAGTCTGTTAGTACTGCAGACTGAGCTACCAGAAAAGGATGTAACTGCTATTGCATCTGTTAATACTGCAGCATGAGCACACTTGAGCAACACTGTGAATCAGTCTTACACAGTGAATTTACTCTTGGACTAAAATGTGCCCATTCTTGTTTAATTGCACTATAAAAAGTAGTGTTTCACTGCTACAAACAGTCCTCAGTTATACAATAAATAAATTAACTGATATGCTGTATGTTGTGTAATGTCATACATAAATGTCTCTTAAATGATTTTGTGTTTCTTAATGACCTGACATTTTGCTGTAGCCTTTTAGTAAGGTAGAATCTGATCATGTGGATGACACAAAGGCTGAAATTGCAATGCTTTTCTATGTTTCGCTTTTTCAGTCGGCGTTGAAAACTCAGTTTACTGTAAACAGTACCTGGCAGCAGCTCTGGGTATGATGTTGCAACCCAAATACAGATGGAAAAATGTACCTTGATGAGGTCCAGCAGCAGCGAGGACTTGAACATCCAATCCAACTTGACATCCTCATTACGCAGCAGGTCCTCCAGGCTCCCCCGCGAGCAGAACTCGGTCACGATCGCAAAGACACCACAGTCGTGAAAGTAACCGAGGAATGGGTTCACGTTTTCATGACGCATGTCCTTCATCTGAAAACACAGGGCAAACATACACACATCACATAGCAGCTTTTTAGTCATACAAAAGGCTGGTGTTTTCATTTAATGCAAGAAAAAAGAAACTCTGAAATAGAACAAAATATGACTTTAATGAATAACATGAGCTAATGCTAACACCAACCAGATGAAAGATGTCACAGGTTTTTGGGTTGATAGCTGCAAAGTTTCCGGATGGGAGTTTTTTCAACCATACCCAGTCCCCCTAGGAAAGCAGGAGATATAACCAGGGTGACACTAGCCAAGGCTGCTTTGCTTTGATGATACTTATGGGTAATGTATGGAAAGTGGAAGCCTGCACCTCATAGATGGCCACATTGGAGTTCTCATGGGTGGCGGCAGTCAGGCTGGAGGTGGAGTATGGGGATTTAAGGCTGCCTTCTGCCTCAGAGTGACTCCTCCTTATCTCACTGGTTTTGCTGTCATCCAGGTTCAGCTTCTATATCGATGCGGACACAAATGTCTGCAATCTGTCTACCTGGAGAACCATTCAGACAGACTGCATGGCAAAAGTTTACCAAGGGACACTGGAATCCCATTACCATCCTACCTTAATAGTTGATGGTTGAGATGATTTTTGTTTTAACTTTTATCATAGTCACTTCGACAGCCCCCCCGCAATAATAATTGCTGTGAATCTGGTTATGACTAACCAATAACCAAAGGTAGAATTACATGCTAATTGGTTACCTCACACAGCTGGGCATCCAGCGGTTTCCTAATGTGTACATCCCTATCCCCTAAAAATTATGATGTGCTTCTGTAAAATAACAAACTGATATTTAGACTTGAACATGAACACAAAAAAGGAGGTGGCACGAGTAAAGAGGGACAGTCCAGTCACCGGTGCTTCTGTTCACAAATGCGAGACCTTGTCTGTGTTGCTGCCCTCCCCACACCAGAGGCAGATTCCTTTTGCCCGGGTTTCCCCTCCCGGTGTTTTTTGATCTCATTCCTCCATTTCACTCTCATTTAATTCCTCTCCATTTTAAGCCAGACTTACACCACCATAGGTGTCTGCATGCATTGCCTGCTTAATACCATAAACATGGACAGTAATTTGCTCATTAACTCATTAACAGTAGCAGCTAGGAAATCCAGTTTTTTATTATAATTATCACAAGAAAGCAATATATTCCCCAATCAGTTTTTCCTCTTGCAGTCAATAAAAATAAGATTTGCTGCATCTATACTCCTGTATCCCATAATCATGTGCTGGAGAGGTAGTTGAAAGATAAACTGATGGCTTTTTCAGGATTTATATAGCTGTCTACTGAATTTAAACACGCAGCTACCAAGCAACTGAAAACGTTCAGTGTCTCTGTGTTTGATATTAGGTTTATTATGCACTGAGACATTTTCTTTTGAACCTTGCCCACGAACCTTGTTGCTGAGGGATGGATTGATAAAGGTGACATCTTCCAGAGTCAGCTGAATCTTGTTTGGGCCCTTAGCTATCTTCATCTGGCCAATACGTCGTCTGAAAGTAAAGACCAGCATTAAGGTCGAGTAAGAGTAATGTATGAGGGCAGACTGTCCAGGTTACCCACCGTACCCTCTGCCTGTCATGTATCCTTTAACTGATTTCTTGTAATACTCACAATTTTGCAATAGTTTAGTCCTTACTAGTTAGTGGATACAAAAACAGGATGACTTGTCATACACACCCATGGAAAAAGTTAAGAGACCACAGGACATTTTTTTGTTTGACTCATTTTTCAATGTCTGGGTGTCTGTGAATAATGTTTATTTGTTTTGCAAACTGCAGCCTGGTTCTTCCCTGTTTCTCATCGATAAAGGGCTTCCTCCTTGTTTTATCGAACTTCAGTCCTGCTTCTAGGAGCAGATATGAACTGTCCTAGCAGTGCACTTCACACTTTCCCATTCCGTTTGACAGTCACTTGATGTCATCCTACGATTCATGAGAAACTGTCAGATAAGTTAATGCTCATCTCTGGCATTAGAATGTCGTTCCTGCCCTTTACCTGGTTGGCTTCTGGTCGTTCTCCGTGTTTCTTGCTTTATTTTCTTCTTGTGTACTGTGTTAGAAATTTACCTAGAAACAACCTGCTACTCAACATAACCTTCTGCCAGCAAAACTATGATTAAACCTGGATTTTAAAAGGCAGGTTTCTTTAAATAAAATAGAGTGCTCTCTTAATTTTTTCCACGGTTGTATATCGGAAGATAACAAGCTTTAACAAAGAAATTGTCCACAAAACAAAAGGACTAGACTAACTGAACATTCTTAGTAAATAAATGTGTTAACTTATTAAATTAAAATGATTTCATAGTAGATATCTTGTTTATTTTATACTAATGTACTGATTTAGGTAATGTGTAATGATTAGTCAGCTAGAAAAACATATGGAATCAAAAACCAAAATATGAGATACAAGCAATTTGCCAATATAATCAGGAACCTGGGGGCTCCATTCTCATCTAGTGCTGCACTAATCTAAACTTAATATTTACTTCAGTACCTTATACAGTAAGAAATTCCAATACAGGTGAAAATCATCCAGACAGCTGACAAAAACACTGCGACAACAAAAAAAGGATCCACACCTGACAGGAAAAATTGGGTTATTAAAGTTTGTCTCAATAATGAATTTACCTTTATTTACATATTTATAACTTTACCTCTAAGAGCTTCCATAACCTAGAAATCTCTCAGTATTTTGATCAAATTTCCACGTAAAACAAGCCTTCACTCAGCTACATACTTCTAAGTGCAGAACTCCAACATGATTTTTGAAGCACCCATGCAATTTGCATGCTAGCTCCTCAACCATAAATTTTAGTCTTCTAAACTTAGTCTTCTGACTCCTTATACCGTGTATTCACATGAATGCTTAACTTTATGCCCCTAATTTGTCTGCTCTGTATATTACCCTCACTTCCATGAGTTCATAGCCCTCAAAGCTAGCCCTCTGTGGTCTCCTCACCTCCAGCGCAGAATGCTCCACGGGCAAACCAGCAGTTGGATTCAGCCCTGGGGGGGAAACCATCAGGGAAGTGAATAGGCTGGCCCAGGAACGTCACCATACCGGCCTTCAAATCTACACGGTAGGTGGGGTATAAAGCCCAGGAGAGGCCGTCAGTGTCCAGGAGGACATAATCCACCAGGTTGAAACCAGAGGCATTCGTGTGGAAGTGCTGGTTGAATCCGCTGAAGGACAGGCGGGTGGTGTGGCGTGCAAGATTGCTCGCTGACAGCCATGTCCTGGAATCCCGCAAATTTTGCATGGCTTTGGCCATAAACATGATGGAACTGTAGATGGTCCCGAATAAAGGAGATACCTGCATGACAAGGAGCACAGACCCACAAACAGACATGCAGTTTCTCTGAAGAATCACTGTCAATTCACATGTATGCTTGAGATTAGTGCCAGCAAATACAACACAATAAGAATAATATTATACCATAGCACCATAAAACTACTGGTCAACAATATAGATCCATGTCTGGAAATCCATTTGGTATCCATGGCTGTACCTGCTCGGGCTCTATGTTCCTCGGCACTTCCCCACGCTCCATGGCTTCCTGATACGCCTGGAAGAAGGACTTCTCATGGGAGTCCATGGTGATGGTAAGGACGGCATCGTAGGCACGCCGTAGCTTGCCATTGGTGTGCAGAGCCGGGTAGCTCACGTTCTGGTAGGGAAGGCTGTAGAGCAGTGTGTCGTATGGCACAAATACAAGGGAGCCCTCAGTCAGGTGCATGTCCAGGGCCGTCTCCAACAGCAGCTTCTGTGTCTTCCCGCCAATCAGAGCCGAATGCATGCAGAGGATCACTACTGTGGGAATCAGGAATGGTGTGAGCAGCTGGAACAGCCTCTGCTTTGTAAGGGATCCAATCAGGGGCATCTGCAAGTGGACGCGCCCCCTCCCCCAACCAACCAACACCCACTCCGACCTGTCAATTAGTGAATTATATTCTTGCCAACCTATTTTAAGTTGATCCTATATCTCCCGGTCGTATCAAACTCTAGTAGCACTTTCTCACTGTCAATTTTGATGTCATCCTGAATGTTCATTATAGCAAAGCCAGTGGATCTGTCTGTGAAAGTCACTGACCTCACTGGTGCAGATTAACAGAATGCCATTACAATGTTTTTGATTCTGTAAATATTAGGGATGCACCGAATCCAGGATTTGGATACGGATTCGGCCGAATCCTGGGCTTTTTGACGGGGTTCGGTTTCGGCCGAACCTTAGATTTATTTTCCACCGAAACTGAACCCTAGACTTGCACTACGACGTCACACGGCTGTTGATTACGTGAAGGTGTTTACATAGGACCCGTTCGAATGTAGTAGGCTGT
>JAABNY020000113.1:1473718-1497423 GCA_015164015.2 Brevimyrus niger | reverse complement strand
CTTCAGTATCGAACTATTTTCTCGAGCAGCACTATTGTAATGTTTCCATGGCATGAGCAGAGACTTGTTGTGGGAGTCTCCAGCTGACACTCTTGCTCTTAACATACAAGGATTACATTTACCACGCCTCCAACAGACATGAAGGTTGGTCTTGGCAAAAGATTCATCAAGATGAACAAGGTGCTGCTGGGATTTGGACCCAGGATCTCCTGTTTACGAGACAGGCGCTTTAAACCACTAAGCCACAACACCCACCATTAAGAGTTGCAATTCATAGTTCAGGGATTATCCAACTTCTAAAGCTAGTAGCCTGATAGCAGAAAATGTTTAGAACCAGACTAATTGTACACTCTTCATTATGTGAGTCAGTCGAGATTCCCCTGGTTCTTCACTAAGTGAATCGTAATGTTGGCAATTGAGATAATCAGAATCTACTGAAATTTCAGTGACACTTCTCTCCACAAGTTCCTTAGTTCCTAGTGTGTTCTCGTAATTCCTGGGCTATTGTGTGTTTGGATGGACTTCATGGGTACCTAAAAATTGAGCATCTCCTCCATCATGGGTTTGACACTAACTAGAAAACAATTTGGGACTGTGCGTCTTGTACAGAGTACCTTTTTAAATTCTGTTAAGTTTTGCATGAATCCTTGTTGTTGTTTCTTTGTCAGGTTTACCTGTTTGCATATAGTTTGTACATGTAATTGTTTCACCTTTTCCCCCCATATCTCCAGTGAAGCTTTAGTCCCTAGTCTTTGATTAATTGTAACTACCCTCACCTGTTCCTCATTACTCATAGTTCCTAGTATTTGGTTAATTGTCTGTGGTTCTCACCGGTCCCTCATCTAATCTTGTTATCTGTGTATGCCTTTGCCCTAATCCCTCAGTGGGTCATTTTATATGGTTATATGTGCTACCAGCCAATCTGTCACTAAATATTTACTTAATACCTTTTATTCAGCCCTTGTTTACCCATGTGATTTTTTTGGTGTGTCTCAATTTTTAGTAATTTGTCTTGCGGCTCTCCATGCTTTCTTTTGACCCCTCATGGGCCCTTTGTTTCTTGCTTTGTGAAGTTCAGTTTATCGGTAAAATCCACTGGTCATCTGTAAGCCATATCAGGATTGCCTTTCCATCATGCAGTGTCTTTATATTTCGTCTGCATGTTCTGCGCTTTGTGACATCTTGGTTTGGGAAAAGGAACATGTTAACTTTCCTTTAAAGAAAGATGTGTAGTTGCTACGCTGAAGATTTTATATTTTGTGTTATTTTAGGAGAAAACTTTTAAAAAGCTGTTTTTAGCATCAGAAAACAATGAAATATCTCAATTGGCTTTACAGGCTTTACATAAGGCTAAAAACGTGTGGCATTGCCTCCTAGGAATCTGAATGAGTACTCACAATACCAAGCAGTGGGAGCGAGACCAAACTGGGCAATGCTGTTAGCTGCAAAGCCCCAGGAAATGGACCAGGATTGCATTTAAAGTGGAATGAAAAATGACAACTGACTGGAATATAGGTGGAACTGATACCCATTAGCGCAAGCTTGTATTTGTTATGATTACGAAAATTCCCGATATGGCAGATAGTCCTGAATGACCAATATACCGTAACTTGAGAGCAGATCTCTGTTTAACATTACAATTGCATACGTTACGTCTGATATAAAACTAGTTTACATGCAGTTTGTTGAATACTTAATTTCATCTATGATTATATACGCGAAATTACTGCAATACAGACTTATGGATGTCGGTCTCATTTGCTCCACTTCGGTAAGAATGAGATATTTTATAATCCGAATGAATGACTACATAGGGACTTTTCCTATTTTTCTGCCCCTCCTATGGATTTTCTTGTGAATCAAAAGCTCCTCCCCATCAATGTTTGTTGGGATGGGTGGGGGGATCCCTCCTGGACTCTCTCGCTCCATCCAACAGAGCGGATAGACTTGGAAAAGAGAAAGGAGTGAGTGAAGGGGGCAGATCGAACAACGCTAAATTCAGAAGCGCAAGTAATATGAGCGCAAACTAGACAATACGTATGATATAATACACTGCGGAGGTAAAGATACGTAGTGAATGAACTCAGCAGAAAAAAAATGAATCTCAAAAGACGTCTGTCGAAAAGTTTTAAGAAGTTTCTCTCATGCGGCTTCGCGCTTCGAGCTTTTGCCAGCACATTTGCTGTGGTTCTCCTGCCGTGGTGCGCAGCTTTTAATCTGGACGTGAGCAACCCGTCTGTGTACTCTGGACCTAAAGGCAGTTACTTCGGCTATTCCGTGGAGTTTTACTTAGCCAATTTCTCAAGGTAGGTTTCTACATAATACGCGCTGTTACATAAAGCCTGGAACTTTGTGAATACGAGTATCCGAAAATGCATCAAAAAAGGTATTTTCGTTGTTTGGGAATTAGTACTGCATCACTAGCAGAGACAGCAAATAACGCTTATATCTTACGTATTACAGCATTTCATTATTCCGTTTATTTCTCAAAACTGTTACAAGCCTGTTACAGATGCTGTTCATTTTGCATTACACTATAGCAATCATGGATATCAATGTCCAGAAACCACTAAAACAATTTATCTTATAATCTTATAATTTAATTTTGATACCGACTGACCCATCCAGGGCGATATTCCATAAAATTATGTGTTTGACGTGATTTACGTGATGCATCAATAAAGAATTATTTGCTATTCAATTTAATGTAGCAAGTCGACCATCTCTTCTCATTCATTTTGTTTAAATTCACCGTCCAAATTCGTTTTCTCTTCGCTTCTGCACACGGACATTTAGCAGTCTCAGCACAACGTGCCTACTTTGCAGTTGATTTCTAATGCAACCTCCCAGTTCATAAAGACGGCATTATTTCAACATGCTTGTAACTAAAGTCAAACTAATCACTTTATTTTTCGGGGGGGATAGGGGGCAATGTGTAGTTATTGCTTTGCTTATATACCTATTCATACATTGTCGCATTTGATCGGTAGTATTACAGCAGTGCGAATAGAAGAGGCACGGGGTAATATGTTTTGATTCTTTTTGAAGCCGTGAGATTCACATGGCCTTATTCCAGTCAATTCAATTATTAAAAGTCAGGCAACTAATTCTGAGACGTTAACAATAGTGTAATATGTGATGTTTGAAAGAACGCAGTATGGATATTGATCTACTGCATTAACAAGTTTCACTCATTAAAATTACCGTTGCGTTTTTGTACGAGATGCAGAACATAAGATGTGTAATTTGGTGAAGCAGTATTAAAAAGGTGGGTGTGGTATGGGTACGTTAAAGAAATCTATACAAAATTCAGATGCGTAGCAGTACGTGATGTACGCGTTAGGCGCAGTTGGTTGTATTTCCACTTTAGATGTAAAACTGCATGATTAGAACACATTTCTAAATCCGTGCTGGTTTCTTAGTGCCGCCACTTAAGCTGTCAGATTTTGCATCTCCTGAAAAGTTCAGTCTGTGCTGAGGTCGACGCGTTGGTTCTCGGTGTTGGTCATGCACAGGAGAAATGGTTTAATTCACTAGGTCTCTCGTGCAGCTCAGAATCGTCGTGGCACAGCCCCCTGTCGTGGCCATGCTATGCTCAGTGTCTCCAGCTGCGGGCTGCGCAGCTGCAGACCGCAATATTTGGCTCTTGCACTCCTCACAGCTGTGCAATACATTTTCGCGACTGTTTCATAAGTATAAAGTCCGGTAACAAATTAGCTCATGCTAACAGGCTTGTGGTAGCATAAGAAGACATGCGTGTGGTATCGGATGATCCATAATAAGTAACTGCTAATACTAATAGAGAAGGTGCAGTTTCCTAATTGTTCCTCACATTCCTTGGCTCTGGATGGTGATAACGCTTTTTTGTGCACTCTGCTGTGAAAGGGCCGTGAGTGTCTTTGTCTTCCATTCATCATAGCTTTTTTTTTGTTACGCTTTGTGATTTCTGAAATGGTTTTGATTATTTTTTTTCTTCATAGGAAAAGGCTGTGTCGCTCATGGCTCGTTGTTTTTGCGGGGCATGTTCAGCGCTGCCCTGAATTTGTTTGGTTCCAAGCACTGGTTCTGATTTGTCTCCCCCCAGGCATGCTGTGCAAATAGTGAGAGTGAGAGAGGTTTAGTGGGGCTGCAGTGTTGTACAGAGCACAGCCTTGACCATAAATATAGCGTCTCTCCTTATTTAGGAAATAAATCATGAGACATTTGTATTGCGCTTTACATTTTCCAGAGCGGTATGGCTGGTTGACCCCAGCGAGTTCCCCTTCGACATCACCCTCTTTTTTTAGGATGATTAGCATGCCACACCTAGAACGTTGTCAGCCACCAGGGTGCGGCAGGAATTTGTCCATCGGCTGAACTGTCTGAATTGTCGGCCATGTGGATGCCCAGCTGGCAGTGAATGTCGCTGTGAGGCGATGAGGTCGAGGGAAAAGAGCTGACCTCAGTCCTCATTTTTTTGCATAAAATACATGCAGACACATACGTTCCCTGTGTGACAGTGACGTGCCCAAAGGTTCTTGAAAATCCTGTAGGAAAGCAGTAGCGACTGAGCTGCCGCAGCCAGAGTCCAGTCTGGATGCGGTTTTCTTTAGGACAGAGTAACTGTGATTGTGTTTGTGCAGGTGTGCAGCCTAGACCAGTAAGTGTGAGGCATTGGGGAATCAGATTTGTTATGCTCTTTTTAAACCAAGATCCCTGCTTACTCATGTATTACTTTTAGGGATCTGATAGGGGTGAGATTGTGTGGATGAGGATGATTTACCTTTAAAATATGACGTAATATGACGTGATGTGCAGTGATGCGCATTACAAGCAGCGGCAATCATTCCAAACCCCTACAGGTCATACGTCACACTCATTCTTGTCACATTTATTTATTTAACAGACACTTTTGTCTAAAGAAACGTGCAAGTGAGGATCAGAACGCAGGGCCAGGCAGCATCCCTGGAGCAGTGGGGGTTCAGGGTCAGACTCAAGTGCTCAGCAGAAATAAAAATGAGATCTTGACCCTCAGAACAGACACAGATCACTAACCTGCTGAGACACAGACTGCCCAAGGCATGACTGATACCAGGGGAACAAAACTCACATTGTCTGCATAATGAACATCCACGCTGACCTACCAGAAATACATTGAGTGACTTGTTACTGTTCTTTGTAAGAACCCTCCTTCATACAATTAACAATTCAGTGGTGTTTATATCCACCACTGTGCTAATGTATCAAGCAGTCATTGACTTGTCAGTATCCTAATTTTGGAGAAATTCCTGCCTAGACATTGGGTCTCTTTCACAGTAATGGGCAACATTTGTGAGAATCAATGGCACCCACTCGCATAAATATTATTGGCATAAATATTCCTATATCTGTTAATTCCTAGTGATGTCACATCCTTGACTGCCGCCTCTGTCCGTCTGTGCTAATGACATGAATATAAATGTTACCAGGAGGCATCATCCTCACTGACCGGACGTCATGTCGCATTTAAAGCTACGTAATTTTAATTATTAATTCAACTGCACAATAAATCTTTTGTAAGTAATTGAAATTTATTTATAAGGCAACTTTTGCGGACAAAGGTCACAAGGCAGTGAACGATTTGTATTGGTTTACAAAATTGTAATGAACCCCACAGTAATTTATCATTAAAAAAACTGGGAAATGGGTCATGTTTCTTCCTAGCCTGAAGCTACTTACCTTTGCATGTTTATTAATTTTTAGCAGCCACTTGTTGTTTCGCCCCTTTAATTGTTGAAGTGGGAAAATGACACCATATAATCTTCCATTAGAATTGTGGTGAATGTGTGACCCTCCATATTTGCCCTGTGGGGTGATGGCTATGGAGAGGTGGACTCCGGCATGCTGCAAGGAGTTTGGAGCTGTGCTGAGGGAACTTGGGAAAGGAAGCTGAGCGTGTAGGCTCTGGCTCTGCATGGCTTTCTGTGGTCTGCCGGGGGCTGATCTGGCAGAGACGTGTGAAGCGGCTTTGTTTGTGATTGCCCTGCTCCCTGGATAGGTAGATTTAATCTCTAATGTGGCTTGATTTGGGTTAAATGCAGCAATTGTGCTGATTCTAATCTAGCCTCCCACAAATATAGACTTTTACTGCCCAATGTTTAGACCCCTTAGTTCATTCCAGGGCCATAATAATGCAGAAAAAAAATGTTTTCCCTGGATTCTGACATTGGTTTGTGTTTGCAATGGCATCTCTTGGCTTAGTTTTTCTGCTTTCTCCCCTATTTTGATGACCTACAGAACTTCTTTTTACATTTTCACATTTTATTATAAAAATAGATGAGTTTAATAATAAGCTGATTTTGTTTCATGGTTGTCACATTTCTGGCGTTTCACTTAATTCTGTATGTAACGAAGCAATCAGAAGGCTGCTTTGAATCTAGTGGCTTAAATGCTCCCTGTACACACAAAACAAATAACTCTCATCATCCCAACGTGTTGTATTTCAGCACAATATCTTGTGAAATTCGTCTGTGAAAAAATGGTTTTATTGCAAAAACAGGAACCATATACCCCTGGTTGAAATTGTACTGTGAATGTGCAATTGTGCAACAGACTTTAACATGACATAAGCTTTGGTCACATTGCACAGTCACACATACAATGCTATAAATAAACTCTGTGTTAATACTTCCCTTAAATGGAACATGGGGTAGGATTTGAACAAGATGGGTTGATGACTCAACAAATATAGGAACCAGGGTCACATTTTTGATTCACAGAGTAGCTGGTATTATCTATTGTTCATTTCCCACAAAAAAACACCTTACTGTTGGCCATG
The DNA here is from genome assembly GCA_015164015.2 of Brevimyrus niger. Taxonomy (NCBI): domain Eukaryota; kingdom Metazoa; phylum Chordata; class Actinopteri; order Osteoglossiformes; family Mormyridae; genus Brevimyrus; species Brevimyrus niger. The sequence goes on along the minus strand of JAABNY020000113.1, from coordinate 1,490,627 downwards.
TAAGGGGAGGATCTTGCTTGGTATGACAGAAATGTTCAGCTGGACTGAGAGAGTGGATGTAAATGTGGAGAACTTGGTGTATTAGGACAGTTCTTCAAAAGCCTATTCTAGAACATGACACTGAACTCTGAGACAATATCTATCTTTTTCCACTACGATGAACATGTATTCATATTGGCTGATTTTCTCTGCACATGTCTGAAGTCCGTACAGTTGTGCCATTTAACCATATCTCAAGGGTTTTGCAGACTAAAAAGGAGAAAAGATCAAAATCAGAATCAGCTTTAGTGGCCAAGTATGTTAAGACATGCAAGGAATTTGTCCTCGGTTCGCTCTCAATGTGCTTATACAGGACAGACATACAGCAAAAACTGAGACTCTCATAAATAAACAGTGCAGTATGTACAGAAGAGGCTTAAGCTGAAGGGCTTCACTGCAAAGGTGCAGATCGCAAAGATGCTGCTTATTATACATACATGAGGTACGTTGGATCCTGATGGTGGATTATAGCACAGAATTGTCCTTGACTCTCAAGTCTGCTGATGTGTCCGGTTGTTTTGGTGTACGGTGCTCTGTAGCGCCTGCCAGAGAGGAGGAGTTTGAACAGGTTTTGTGTGATGTAGTAATTTTTTTCATTTCCTGATTCTGGACAGGTACAAGTCCTGAATGGAACTGATTAATGTATCATACCCAGAAATGACTGAGTTAGAGGGTGGCTTTCCTTTATTAAGATTGAAACTGGCCTGAGCTAGTGAGAGCATAAAAAGTTGGTGATTTCGCGCTTTTTGGAGTGGCGTCCAAGATGTCTGTTTCTCCTCAAATTCTCCCCAGACTGCTCACTGACACAAAGGCCACATTTTGTCGAGGTAGGCCTGGACAGAAGCCCGCAGACACAAAGACTGGCGTGTGCTCCTGTTTTATACAGCAGTGTGCGCATTGCTGCGTTAGCATGTGTTTGCTGGTTAAATGTGTTTTAGCTTGGAGTAATTTAGCCCTTCGTTATGATTGGTTAACGAGCCATAGCAGTGAGCTAGCCTTGCTGATTCATGGAAGCTGAGTTCCTTCATTTTTACTGTGAGCCAGTTGGCTCAAGATCTGTTACCTGGCTGCAATTTGTATTGGTTTTCTGCTTTAGAAGAATGTAAAAAAATATATATTATTGTTGTAAAACTAACGATGGTATTAGCTAACAAAGAACTAAACTCCAATAACTAAAATATGATACTGGAGCCACTCCAGCGTAGGTAATTGAGGGGTTTTTAAAGATGGTTGAGTGGAAAGCGTCTATTACGTATTGAAATTTCTTTGCCAGGATATTTCTGCACTGGCTTTCCCCCACTGGATGGGGCCCAGACCAGGTGTCTGCTCTAATGAAGCCACCACCCTGTGCTGGTCAGTCTATGTAGCCAATGGCGTTTCTGGCTGAGAATTCTCCCTCTCGTGGTTGGAAGGAGGGCTGTGATTCACTGTGCCTGCTTTCTTCCATTCTCTCTTTTTTATTTAGTATGGCTCTGATAGAAATGTCATTTCGAAGGTATGTAAGTGTCTCTTTGTTGAAGTTGCTGGGCTGTTTGTAAGATGGCTGCTGCCACAGTGCACAAATGAGGATAAAGCTTAAAAACTAAGCCTTCGGAATTTCATCTTTGTTGGAATTTTTGTTTTCATGTTGAAATTGGATGTCAGTGTGATACAGGCAGGTGTAACTGTGATTCCTTGTTTTATGTGGATATCCTGCTTTTTTATGGGACTCCTATGGGACTCCTTGTGATTCAGTTTCCATGGTGCTAACATGACTGAGCGAAGAGTCTGTGTGTCTGGGTTTGCGAGGGTCCTGAATAAAAACAAAGATCCAGGCGTTTAATGACCTTTTGGCCACAGCCATCAGTAGTGCGTCTGTCTGCGGGGAGAATGAGGACCACATTGAGAGGTTCACTTACCTTGGCAGTGACATTCATGTCTCTGGTGACTCTTCCTATGAAATCGGTAGACGGACTGGGAGAGTACAAGGGGGGATCATGAGGATCTGGAAAGGGGTGTCTGGCGCTTCTGATATCTTTGCAAGAGGACAAAGGTCTATGTCTTTAGAGTCCTGGTGCTTCCTGTCTTGCTGTAAGGCTGCGAGACATGGACATTCTAAGACCAAGCCAACCAAGATCCTGTGATGTTTCGTCATGGGTGACAGTGGCAACACGCTGTACCAGTGCATGCTCCCCAGCCTGACCTCACCTGTCCTAACATAGAAGCCAAAGAACTGGTTTGGTTTTGGTTGTGGTTCACTGTGTTGGTTCCGCTTATCCAGGTTTCCTTCTCTCTTAACAGTTTTCGGCACGTGGCCCAGTGTGTCTTGTTAGTAGCCTGCCTGACCGACCCCCCCCCCCCGAGCAGAGAAAGGATGCAGCACCCAAAAAGCTCCTATTTCCATACAAAGATAGGATCATTGCTTCTAAGTCATAGTAGCTACACTGAGCATAACTCTAAGCCTTGACGTTTGACTGTGTTTCATAAGATGACAGGCATGGGTTAACCGGCTGGTTTTATGCTATCACACGGCATCACTGCAAAGTCACAGTCTTTGTTTCCTCATTTTTGGGCATCACAGAGTGTCAACCATCGTTTCTCTGCTGTTGTGATATTCAGCTGACATGCTAACGCTGCTAATGCCGGCGCAGTGGAGAGCATAGCTACAAGCTTTTAGCTTTGAGCGATTAGTGTAGCGTGTGAGCAGTGTAAGCGTTTTAGCTGAGCTGAGGACCATTATGAGTGGAAAAAGGGGAAAAAGTTCCGTTAATTAACAGGAGCTAAACTTTTGATTAGGCATTTGATTACCTGTTCTAACCCTGGTTGTAAACTGCTGAGTAGCAGACAAGCTGACATCAGCAATTTCCCTCAGTGTCTGGACTGGAGAGTTAAATTTGGGTTATTTTATTTGCTAGTTGTTAATTTAATTTTCCCACAAATCAGAATGAGTGCCATTTATTAGACCTCGTTTATTGTCCCATGTGTACAGTGTGCTGCTAACGAGGCAGTTCCATATGCTTGTGAAGCAGCTTTCTCACCGTAATAATCTCCCAGCCCAAACAATTAAGAGAGAAACCCTCAGCCGCCTACTGAAGCTGTAGGTGGCCACTGCACGTCAGCCTGCAAGCATCGAGGTTCAGACCTCAAAAAGGGTTTCCATCAGCTCACTCCCTTCCCCCAAGGAAATTACTCATGGGTTCCATAAACACGGCCCTGATGTCTTTACTGGTGAATGAAAAGCGGGGCAGATTTATAGTGTAAGATTTCCTCAGTTTAGTAGAATACCTGAAAAGCAGGTCCTCCTTCTGCTGGGTCCTGGAAGTGAGTATGGCCTTCACCTCAGGTGCTGGGCTGAGGAACCATCAGTCTTCTCCCAGCCTTGATCCAGACAGGCGCCGGGAGAAGTTAGGATGCAGTGACCTGCTTATGTCCATTTCCAACCGCCTGATTGGATCGTGCCTGCTTTGGTTTTAAATGATGCAATAAGACCTCGCAACTGAATCAGTTACATCTAGGTCTACGATCGTAAACCTTCATCTCATTAATGGAGATAATGGCGTGTTGCCATGTGTTTGCTTTGAAGCCACTGGCACAGTGAAATACATCCAACCACAACTGCTCTAAGCTTCCAGCTTGGTGCTCTCTCACACTCTGTGGTTGTGGCAGACTGGATGCACCTCTTGCACCTGGTCACCGACTGTGCCTCTTTCTGTACTTTTCCCAGTATCTGATTCCAAAAGCTCATTCTGCTGCCCTCTATCAGGGCCATAGGGTTTGTCCCGGAGGCCAGAGAGATGCTAAACAGTGATAAAACCCATTAAATTACAATTTTCTTTCGTCTGAGCTACTCACAGATTTTTATCAACCGGTGTAGTAGAACTGAGAGGTGGGGTCTTGTCCCAGACGTGTTTCCATTATGCTGATTAAAGCATTTGCCATGTTTGGTTTGATTAGAATCTTGACATAGTTTTGGAGAGAGGTTTTTTTGAAAAATAGTAAAGGTTAGTTTAGTTATTTCATTCAAATACAGATGTTTAGAACAGAACAGTGGCAGTGACTGAAAAAGCAAAAAAATTATACAGTGCAATGAAAACAAGTCTAGCTTTGCTTTCTTAATGTATACACATAGTTTTTTCATTCATTTCTCTTTTTCTTTTGAAAAAGTCTGACACTCTGTAGCTATTAAATCTATAAGGGGCAGTCTGAAGTAATTCTTCAGGAAGCAGCAATTGGCCCTGGTCAGCTGAAGCTATAGGAGCAGCAATGGACAGAACTGGTAAGAAAGCAGACTACACTGCTTCTTAGAAGGGTTTATCACTTCTGCCTGCTAGAAATGAGCAAACCACTCCGAAGGCTTACAGTTAGGGTTTGAGCAGACTTGGGAGGATGTTGGGGGTTTTAAAGGTGAAGGGTTTTCCAGCTTGGGAGATGTGGGGGCCTCATGGCGTTTGAGACTCCGCCAGCCATGCCACAGAGACACCTTCCTTACTTTCCAGACATCCGGGCCCCAGAATGTCAGAGTGACGGCTAGACTTTTCTGGGAATGTCATTACTCATGCCCAGGGCTGCACAGCCCTTCCAGTGGCTGGGGTTTGGCCTGAAAACAGAACACTGTCGAAACTTCAAGGCTCTTTTTAGCTAGGAAAACAGACCTGCTGCGTTGTCCCCTTTGTTATCTAGTTTAAAAAGGTCAGGGTCAGAAAGTGAAGAGGTTGCTGTAACACCTCCTCTAATTTGTTTTGGCTTGAGCATCTCTTGTTTTGATTGCGGGAGCTACAAAATACCAACCACATCCTCATAGTCCAACTCAGCTGCAGAATTAGTTTGAGAAGCCTAATCTCTGGCTTTGTAGTGCACTTGTGGATCTTGCCGGTGGCCCACAAGCCTTATGAACTTTTTGAAGGAGGGTCACTCAAGTTTTGGTGAAGATAATCGGTGTCTTTGACGAATTCTAAGTATAAACAAATTCCATCTCGGCTCTGCCAGTCTGGATTAGATGGATCTAGTGGCACATCAGCTTGTTAGTTTCAAATGTTGAAAAAAGCCTTTAAATGGAACCATAGCCCCGGGGATGCAGGGAAATGGAGGGACATCAGTTTTGCTCCTTATAAAACGGAGGAACCTTGACATGAATCAGTCTCCAACCACAGAGCAGGTTGTCACAGCTATTAGAAATAAACATCACATCCAGGTTATCTAGTTAGTAATTTCTTTCAACATGCAAAAATTGTTACTGTCAAGATTTCTTTGGGATCTTAGTGATTATTTTGAAGTGAACCTCTCCCTCACTTCTCCTAAAGAGTGAAGACTGTGAGGAGGCTTGAGAGCTGCTCTAATGTAAGACTGTGTACCCTTGAGGACCTCCTTGTACCTTCCTGTAGTTACCTCATGATGATCATCTGCTCTTCCAGGATAAAAACAACTTGTGCTTATTTTAGGTCACTAAGTAATTAAGGCAAGTGTTGGCAGACCTACAAAAAGGCCATGTTTTATGGCACTACACTTTAACTGGAAGGTGACCATGTGCGACTGATTGCGTAAAAACTGTTGCTGATATCTGCTTAAGGCAGCCTGGGGTTAGCAAGGGGCTGATGTGTCCTTGAGTTCTGGAATTCGCAGCTCATGAATTTTGTCAGGACGTTTGGGCTAACCCTTGACCACAGAGGGTGACATAGCACGCAAGGTCAGCAATGTGTTGCTGGGTAACCTGTTTGCCTACTGTTAATCAGTGTTTCAGATATAGCAACAGTGATGTCAAAGGTCTGATGGTGTAAAATAAGCCTACTTGCAACTAGGAATATCAACATCCAGTAGTCAAAATAGGTTATTTTAATTATGAAATTTATTCCCAATTAAACCAAGCTGACTTATAACTGTAATTAACTGTTGTCAATGTCATTCCTTACAGTGTCAGCATTTTGGTTGGTGCTCCCAAAGCCAACACCAGCCAATTAAGCATCACAGAGGGTGGGTCTGTGTACTTCTGCCCATGGAGTGGAAGTCAGTCGCGGTGCTCTGTCATTGAATTTGATACTGAAGGTAAGCCTTTCCTATGATCTTGAGGGGTTTAATCAGTGAAACCAGTTGTTTGCTTCTTTGTTTTTCGTTTCAACCTATCTGCTGTTCTGTAGGAATCTGTGTGAAGTTGATAACCTGTTTTCAACTTGCTTTCCTTGGAATATGCAATGGGAAGTCAGCTTTCCATATCCATTTTTAATGTATATACATTCTAGAATGGTTCTCTTGACTAGATGTTGGAAACAAAGTAAGCATTATTGTAGATCCCCTAGGTCAGTTTTTTACAACCCGGCCCTTGGGGGCCCCCCATAGGGTTCATGTTTTTGCTTAATGGGACCTGGCGGGGAGCAAAAATGTGGACTGTCTGGCAGGTAGCTGAGAGGGAGCAAAATCATGGACTGCACCTTGGACAAAATACTATCCCATCCCAAGGCACACACACACACACACACATAGCAACCATACCAGTCTAGAATATTTCCCTGCTTGATATGTATAGAGAAAGCTGGTAAACTCTTCTTTGCCTCAATAATGGACATTCTCCCTTAAGCAGCTACAAAAGAGCTCTAACATGCCTACGGAGGGTTTACTTCAGCTACTGGGCTGCTGAAATTGCTTCTTTATTTAGGCTAGACTCATTAGGGAAGGCGGCTTCCCTACCCCTTTCTTCATCTTTGATCTGATAAGTAGGAGCTGATACGGTCTTGTGTCAGACATCCCAAAAGTCCAACCCCTCCACCTCACAATCACCACCCTGGGGGGCGCTGACTCAATGACTGAATTTAGCCATTTGTTGTTTTCGCAAGACTTTATCTAAGCTGCCTGTACACAAACGCCCACCCCCCCACACCCAGAGCTAGCACAAGCTCTCCTGCACAGTTCAAAGGGCAAGTGTCATAGGATGTTGAAGGAGGTTTGTTTGTTGGTTTGATGTGGATAGAGAGAGCAGAAATGCAAACATATTTGTCTCTCTAATAATTTTATTGTTGTGGCTTTATTGAACTGATGTTATTATTATTGTGGCTTTATTGTTGTTGACAAACTAAGGAAGGACAAATACTCCTTGACTTAAAACTTACAGGTAATGAAGAAATGCTTTCCTTCTTATGAAGCACTTTGTAAGTCCTCATCACCCAAAGAGCAAACACAGCTTTATACACAATCAGTTGTCATAGATCTACAAATTACTTATCATGTTATCAAGAAGGAGAACTAGGTATCAGAACCCGGGTTGAAAGTCATTGATTTTTTCAGTATGGCTCAAGCTTGTGATCTAACAAAGTGTTCAGAAGACAAATCCTCAGATACATCAAGCCCTGCAAGAAGTCTCCCCTTGTTCTAGTGATATCATTTTGATTTGTGACATATAGCCTATGAGATTTGTTCAGACCACTTGCATTATTACACCCTCTCAAACTCCACCTAACATAAAAAAGAACTTCCCATGGGGGGGGGGCTGTGAACCAGCTTTGTTTTTATCCATACAAACAGAGTCCATCTGGAAATGACCTCCCTCCTTTGAGACCAAGAGTGTTGTCTCTGCCTGGGCTTGAGTTGACGATACTGCAGATGTTCTTCATGTCAGTAAAAAAGCTACACAAATTGTTGGAAGTTTAGGAATGAAGAGGAGGGAGTTTTCTGAGAAGGCTGACTGACAAGATGCTGTGAGCAAGGCTATGAGTCAGGGACCCTGTTTGTTTTGGGCGGCTCGATAACATGCTGGAATGAGCCGCCCCGGGCTTTTTTTTTTGGGGGGGGGGCAGCAGGATGATGTAATGCAGCCCTTGTCACGTCTTCTGCTTTATGGCATATTATTTTCTGTAGCGTGCTTGTAATTATGGCTTGTTTCTGCTTGTGTACATGGCTGGTTGCTACACACAGGTCAGTCCCACTGGTCTGTTCCACAAACACAATGATTTCTATCTACTTCCTTCATGTTGTCATGCAGATCTCTGGCCATTCAGATTTCTCAAATGATGACCTATATTTTAAAGTGGTGCAGATAAAGGACCGACATGGCTATGTGGGTGTTTGCTCAGAACCATCAGCATTTATGTATGGATATCATCAGTTTGTTGGAGGTTTTCACTTTTAATTTAGACCACACTTTTCATTGGGGAAATAATATACTGTCTGTGAGCAAGATACAAAAAATTGTATTCATAGATTATGTATTGCAGTCTTTTTCAGATCTAAGCCTGTGTTTCTTTCTTCCAGGAGATCGCAGTTACCATGTCAATGACACAGATCTACAAGTGGAATTTAAGTCCCATCAATGGTTTGGTGCCACAGTGAGATCCCACGGGAGCACAATACTGGTAAGATAATTAATTCAGGTATAAACTTTTAATCCTGGGTTTCTTTGGTAACCTGAAGTCCAACTGGTCAACCAGCACGTTCATAACCAAGGTCAGCCTGATTTATATGGTTTTTATTATACAATGTTTCTGTGTTTATAATTATGTAAATGTTAATTATATAAAGTTATAGAATTACATAAAATTAAGAATTATATAGTTATATAAAGTTTATAATTCTATATCCAAAAAAATCTGCTGAATATTTAAAATTAATTTATTCTGTAGTGGCATTTCCTATGTAAAATTAATTTTAATAAGTTTCTACATGAACCGTTATCTTCTGTCTGTTTTCTGAATGTGCCAAAGGCTTGTGCGCCTCGATATTACTGGAGAACAGAAGAAGACATTGCTAAGTCTGATGCAACAGGAACGTGCTACCTCTCTGTAGATAACTTCTCCAAATTTGTGGAGTATGCCCCATGTCGTACAGGTACACTTCGACTGCGGAATGTAATCCTCTCTTGCAGTTTCTGAATTTACATTCTGCATGCATGTCTCGGCCCAAAGATCAGGTGCTCATCTAGTTCTCCTCTTCTTATGGCTCAGAAATACATGGTCGTGCTGGCCAGGGCTATTGTCAAGGGGGATTCAGTGCTGACTTCACTAAGGTAAGTTAGGGCAATTTATACTAGATAATTTCCAGCTGGTCATTGTTGATAATGTGAAAAAGGCTGAGCGTGGTTCTCTAGTCATACAGTGTTGTGTGTTCCAGAGTGGGAAGGTGGTTCTTGGAGGCCCAGGCAGCTACTACTGGCAAGGTGATGATAGCGTATGTGGCTAATGTGTTTGCAGCGAACGGCAAACAAAACTGAATGAGACCGGAACACCTGCGGGGGTGGGGAATAAAGGCCTCTGGTTTTACACTTCCTAGGTCAACTTATTGCTGCCACAAAGGAGGAAATCGTCAAGGCCTACTACCCTTCATACTTCCTGTTGTCTGTTACGGGGCAAACTCAGACTCGACAAGCACAGGGACATTATGATGATAGCTACCTTGGTAGGTTATCAAATTCCGCTCCACCTGCAAGTAATTAAATTGCCATTTCTGGCCAGGAAGTATGCTGGTTTGGTAGAGCATTATTTTAATAATGGTTTGCATTCACCAAGGTGCATGGGTCATGTGACATCCATATTTTGTCTTCTTTTCCAGGCTACTCAGTTGCAGTGGGGGAATTCAGCGGTGATATGGAAGAAGGTAAGCTTCGCCGTGGATACCAGTGTTTATGGGGTGGTCACATTAGTCAGTCAGCTACCTATTTGATTTTTTATCTACTTTTGAGTTGAAGTAAACTTCATCCATCATTATGCCTTTGTATAATGGCAATAAAGTTTCAGATTCAGATTCTGATATATGCCAACCAGAACTTGTTTCTTGAACCCAATTATGTAATTTCACCTTCACTTTGTATTTTTCCTGCAGATTTTGTGGCTGGTGTCCCAAAAGGAATCATGCTTTATGGTTTAGTAAGGATTCCTTAATATTTGTTATAGTAAACAAGAAACCTCAAGAAAATCAATATACAGTGGTACTTCAGAACTCGAACTTAATACGTTCAAAACTCCAGATCGAATCCTAAAAAGTTCGGGTTGTAGTCGAATTTTCCCCATAAGAAATAATGGAAAACCAACTAATTGGTTCCCGGCCCCAAAAAATTACACCTAAATATTTTTTTTTCTAGGACTTAAACACAAAATTAAGTGGATAAAATAAGAAGTGCATATACTGTACTAAACACATCTGAGGACATTTATCAAAACAGTAAATACTTAAAACTAAGAAAATAAATGTATCCAAACAATGTGTAAAGTTAAAAAAAACAATGTGTCCTGCCCGGATCGGTCGCTCCTTCCATGTGCCGCGCCCCTCGTTAACCCCGTGTGGTATCCCTGTGTGGTCAGCTGTCATTGTATTGTCCTTCTGCGTAATTTTCTGTAATTTTTTTAGGGTCAGGAACCAATTAATTGGTTTTCCATTATTTCATATGGGGAAAATTCTATCACGACTCGAACTTTTTAGGATATTCTGAACAGATAAAAATCAAGTTCTGAGGTACCACTGTATGTGTGTGTGTGTGTGTGTGTGTGTGTGTGTGTGTGTGTGTATATAAATATCAAAGCTGCTGTCAGTGTGTGTGTTATACATATATATATATATACATGCCATTAGAGCTGTTGAAGCCATGGTCACCTGTGTTTCTAAAAAAGGGTAAAGTGGGTTATAGCAAAAACGGATAAAATTGGTGTAACAGGAGGTACTTCAAAGCTTTAGACTGTGGTGTAGTGGTTTGTATATTTTTAAACAAGCTCCTTGTGTTCAATTACAAGGATTAGTCATAATGGTGAAATCTGTTGGCTGTCGTTTTATGTGTTCATGTATTTTGTCTAACACCCAGGTGTCTATTTTGAATGGAACTAATATGAAGTCAGTGCTTAACATCACAGGTGAACAGGTGAGTTTGTAACCTTGGTTTTCTTGTTCGTTTTGAAAGCATAGCCATTTGAGACACGTTAACATATTTGGCATGTGATCCAGGGTAAACTCATTTTTTGAAAGTGTCATTTTAACCCTGCAACGATTAAGTTTTCATGTAATGAGTGGGTTATTTATGATGTGCAGTTTTGTTGGATGCACTGTTCTGAGTTGATTTTGTTTTTGTTGTCACCTATGGAATAACCCCTAAACCAAGGAGATCTGATATATCATAAATGACAAAAGAATTACATTTGTTTGTTTCTGTGAGGGGAGAGGGGATTTGTTGGATGGTACGTCGGAAATCTCATCCAAAGTATAGCTTGATGGTCCTTTGAACATGCTGATTGCATCTGCTGGCTAAACAAAACATACGTCTCTTTGGTTACCTAAGAGTAAAGGAATTTGGACTTGGGATCATTTAAGTTCAACGGCCAAAAAGCTATATGCAGAATGCAGCCAAAAGACCAAAAAGGATCATACTGAACAAACACTGTTAGCAGATTCGAAAATGGCAGAGTCACAGACTCTTTTACAACTCTTTCACTGTTGGGAGATTATTGTTAGCTATTGCTCCCCACGTTCGCCCGTAGAGAGCGTAACATGTTGATATATCCTTCTTGAAGAAATCTTCCTTCCTTATACATTAGAAAAGTTGCTGTGTAAAATGTTATCTCTCTGTGTTGGGATGAGGTAAACTGTTAAGCTTGAGTCAGTTGGGTGGCCAGAGGGGTGGATATTGGAGTGGACTGGGGGGAGCGGAGGTTTCTGGTGGGTCAGCTAATAGAGGGAGGAGTACTCTTATATCCCTGATGAGGGCTGGACAGTGATGTCTGCTGTAATATTTTCCAGATGGGCTCCTACTTCGGCTACGCTGTGGCAGCCACTGACATCAACAACGATGGGTGAGTAAGTGGACAAGCCAGTTTTCAACACCCTGGATAAGGGAGCATAAGGCAGAGGAGTCTTACTGTCACAGGGCTTCCTGGCTAATAAAGCACTTCAAATACAGTCTCTTTCAAACTTTAAAGGCACCGTATTGCCAGATATTCCACATGATAGGACTTTGTTCTCATGTTCACTGTTTATTTTCTAGTTATAACTGTCCTATAAAGGTATTGTAAAAACAGTAGCTCTGTAAGAAGTTATTTAGTCAACTAAGTTTAAATGAGGCACTGACATGACAAAAAGACAATTATGTATAAACAATATACTAAAGTATGACTGATGTATGAATGAGATAACAATGTATGAACAATGAATGTGAATGAGACACTGGGGTATGAGTGGAACACTGAAGCATGGCGATGTTGTTCCTTTGCCAGTCTGGATGACCTTTTGGTGGGAGCCCCCATGTTTATGGTCCGTGGATCGGATGGGCGACTGGAGGAGGTTGGCCGCGTCTACCTTTATCTTCAACGACACCCCCTGGATTTTGAGCCTGTCTTCCCCCATCTAACTGGGACACAGATATTTGGGAGATTTGGAACCTCCGTTGCCCCCCTGGGAGACCTCAACCAGGATGGATTCAATGGTAAATAGTCTTGGAAAGGTTGGAAGGGGTATGGGTGGTGAGGAGATCTTAGGATGGCCAGGCATTGTCAGTCTTCAATCCTTCTTTTCTTTCTGCATCAGATGTAGCCATCAGCTGTCCTTTTGGGGGTGAGGAACAGCAAGGACTGGTCTTTATCTATAATGGCTATGCAGGAGGGGTCAAGGACATGCCCTCCCAGGTCCTTGCTGGCCAATGGGCCTCCACCACCTTTCCTGCCAGCTTTGGCTATGCCATCCGTGGAAACAAGGACCTAGACATGAACGGATACCCAGGTGAGCACTGCCCTAAAAGGTCTGTGTAGTACACTGGGTCTTGTTGGGCTTTTCTCAAGCTGACTAACCATGGGAAAGTCTGCTAAACACTGCTACATATTTTTTAGAAAATTATTACAGGGGTCAAGCCTCTGCAGGCTGCATAGAGGATACAAGTGTAATTACTATCATTATATCATCAATGAAGAGACCTGTTTGTGAAATATATTAAAAAAATTATGCTGTTTTTTTTCCTCCCCTTAGATCTCATAGTAGGTGCATTTGGAGTTGATAAGGCAATTCTTTACAGGTAAAATATCATTTATATCACTTCAGAAACTTGTCACATTAAGTGCGCTAAAGCTAAAATATAATTTCTATTATTTACATACATAATAAATAAGCCAGTTCTCATGTTTTATTATTGTTTTGGTCAGGTGTGAGGTTTAGCCTCAAGGGGACGTTGTCCTTGTTGTCTGTCGTCCACAGAGCACGACCTGTTGCCAACACCAGTGTCTCCCTTTTGGTGTTCCCCACCATGATCAACCCCGAAGAGAGGAGCTGTATTGTCTCACGTGGGAATGAGACTGTCCTTGTGTCCTGGTACGGTCAGAACCCCACCCTCTATTCTCAGACGTGACTCTTGGCTTTTTCTGCTGCCCAGTTTACTGTGAGCCTCAACTAAATACATCACACGGTTGGATTGTTTTGTGTTTGATTATTCTAAAACATCTGTGGTACTGTTCTGGATAAACACTTGTAAGATAGATGGATTCAAGTGAGGTCTTGGAGTGAGTGGGTTAGTCACACACAGTCAGTCACGGGCTTGTTTAAACCCACTTTCCATTCAATTACCTTGCATGGGTTTGAAAGGCCATAGTCCTGTGAGTAATAAACAGCTTTGGAGGTGTAGGGAGATGGGTGGGTTTCATCTCAAGTACGTCTCACACATTGTGGCCCAATATCTGCAGTAGTACATAGCTGTTGGCAGTATTATGGGATGTTAGCTGTCATATAGCATATGTATTTCCATACTATACATGTTTAAATGCTGATTTCAAATGTAAAGATGTAGAATCAATGATATTTCATTATTTTTATTCTTTATTGGAAAATATAGATCAGTGCAGTCAACAGAATTGTTTCCCCATTGGTCTTGTTGAAATCTGTGATGGGTCATTGATCCTGACAGAAGGATGCATGAGTCCGTCCACCAGGGCAATTACATGATGTTTTTTTAGAGAGTAATAAAGGGAAGGCAAGGTCAATTTTCAGTGAACAAGACTCCAGTATGGGAACATGCTGGGAATAGTAGCTTACTGGGGTTTGTGGTATCAGTTGATGTACGTGACAGGATCTTAGAATAAGTTTCATTAACCATGTCTGACTTGCTAAACAAAAATATTTGTTTAGGATCAACTTAAATCATTTTTAAACTGAATGAAAAAAAATATTTTTATCTACTGCTAGATATACTAAAGATTTATATCGGCACAGAAAGCACCTGCTTAGTAATAACAAGAGTTGTGTCTCTTTTAACACACTTGTGCGCCTCCACTATTCCTTTTTCATCCAGTTCTGTAGATTGACACTTTTTTAGGTTGCAGACTTGAGACATACCCAGTGTTAGCTCTGTGTACCTATTAGTCAAAAACAGGTCCTATATATGTCTTATTTATGGTTTGCATTGCCATGGAACCGAGGGAATACAGTGCCAGGCCTAGTGGGAGAAGTGGGTGGGTACAAGGGGAGTTCGGCTCTTGGTTTGGGCGGAGCACATTTGGGGGAACATCAAGGCAAATCCCCCATGTGGCCATGGGCAATGTGCCTGCCCCCGTCCTTTCTGAACCGGCTGTAACACAGTTTGACTGGCAGTTTGCTGGTCTATACAGGCTCCCAGTGTCCCTCCATGCTGGAAGCAATGCTAAAATACTGCTGACATGATGCGTAAACTAGCCCACTGCAACTGGTGTTTTGCCTGACCAGCATTAACCTGACCCTATGCACCTGTATAAATTCTGTACTCCATACGTTTGATTAGTGAAACAGACCATTTAATTTTATGACAGTTGCTGGGCGAGCAAAGCATATTGCCTCACTAGTTATGTGCTTACATTTATCTGTACCTCGGAAAGACTTTTTCTGTCTTTGTCCCTCTGTGTCCAGTGTCAACCTCAGTTTCTGCCTCTCAGCCAATGGGAAACACCTATCCGACGATTTAAGTAAGTCGACACAAAAACTGTAAATCCTCCTTCCATCCACAGACCCAGCCGTCCTCCAGTGCATTAAATACACCCAAATTCACTATAATTAATTTGTTTGTTGAGAGTTAAATTAGCTGAGTGTATTCTAGCCCAATGAAATGAAAATTGCTACACTTCAGGATTGCTATGCATTAGTCTACAGTGGCATGTAGTTCTGACATCCATAGACCCATAGCTTAGAAGTTGCTGATTCAGCTCCAAGTTTCCCTTACGCAACGTAACCTGAATTCACTTTTCATTAAATGAATAAATCTTCTAAGTTGCTTTATGTGATATTAGGAGGACCTTACCAATCCAGGGGCTTCTTGCATTTGTGTGTGGTGTAGACTTTGTGGTGGAAATCCAGCTGGATAGCATGAAGCAGAGGCAGAAGGGGGCGGTGAGGAGGGCTCTCTTTGTTGACACGCGGCAGCCCAGCATGCGGAAGAGGCTGCGGCTGGCCAACGGGGCGCGCATGTGCCACGAGACCAGGATCTACCTACGGGTCAGTGCCTGACGTTTCCCACAATCCCAGTGGAACAGGGTGTGAAGGGGTATGGTCGGAATCTGGCGAACACTTTCTCTGTTCTTTCCAGGAGGAAAAAGAATTTCGGGACAAGCTGTCACCCATCTATGTCTCACTCAACTACAGCCTGGACCCCCAGGCTGCTGTGGACTCCCATGGCTTGAGGCCCATCCTTAACTACCAGACCCGTGATCTCATCGAGCAGAAGGTAGGACAGTTCACTAGCTACACTGATCCATTGGCTCAGACATAAGATCCTGTATCATCTCATCTCAACCGATCCCAAATGTTAGAGGGATGAGATGAGATTCTATCCATCTATCCATCCATCAATCCATCCATCCATTCCCTTTTCAACCACTTATCAAGCCCAGAGTCAGGGTACACATGGAGCCTATAGCAGGAAATGTAGGGTAAAATGCAGGACAGGATGTCAGTATGTCACAGGGGTTAATATACTGTCCTATACCTTAGAGAACAGAGATGCTTCTTCAGCTATGTCTTTGGAAAGTAACAGTAAACCTGCACAACAGAAGAAGAAAATCCAAGCACACATATTGGGATTTGATCCTTGGAGAGATGAGGTCAACTCAAGATTTATTTATATTTTAGTAAATGCTTTTGGCCAAAATAGTGTTTGAGGGAGGGAACCTGAGATCAGAGATGTGGTTATTTAGCCACTTATGGGATTTGAACCCACAACCTTCCACATATGGAATGCCTAAGCCATGCCCCACCTCAGAGAAAACCATTCCATTCCGCGCTTAAAATTTGTAAAACAACCTGGACCCTTTAAGGGTGTTTCTTATGAGTCCTTACCTTGCCGTGAGACTAACTTTCCTCGCAGAAGTTTAAAAACCTTTGAGTCACTGAGCAGCCCCTCGTCAGTGATTCCGCTCCATTCAGCTCCCCGACAGGAATCACGCACACTATTTCCATTTTTAACATGCACAACTGGGAACTGACTCAGAATGTCTGGAAAGCAGTTCTTGAGCAGGGAAACTTGACGCTGGTACAACGGAGGGCACCTAGGTCAGCTCATGGGGCTGGCTCAAGCAGCCTGTGCGGCGGGGGTGTGGGAGAAGTACAAAGCGGAGGCCGCTGGCTGCTTTTGGGTGGGGCCTTTCTGATGGCATCTGGCGGCGATTTGTTTGGGTTCCCCTGACGTTCCCCCCCCACCCCTGAGCTGGGGCTCAGCATGCAAGCTGCACTGTGGCGTAACGGTATGCAAGTGTGCAGAACATGTGCAGGTCTCACTGTACGGCGGTGCCAGGAGAACATGCAGGTGCCCTCTGCCGCCGTCGGCTTATGAACATGCACCTATGAGTAACAAGGCCTTTCTTACGCCTATGCAAGAAGGACGTCTCTCTCAGTGCATCGGCTCCTGTCAGTGTGACACACTTGTGCGGTGCCCCCCCCCCCCCTTCCCCCTCCCCCCTCCCCCCCCCCCCCCCTCCCCCACCCCCCG
>JAABNY020000113.1:1450397-1463229 GCA_015164015.2 Brevimyrus niger | reverse complement strand
CACCCCACATTCCTTTTTTTAAAATGCATTCAAACCTTTTTACTCTGCATTAACCGCAGCCTGTGTGAGGGGCTGCTTAAGAGCGGTGTGTCCTGACCTTGTGTCCTCTCCTGCGCTTCTCCTCTGTCCAGTCCTGCTTGAGCGTGGACTGCTGGACGCTGCGATGTCACGTGGGCCTCCTGGAGAAGGGCACGTCCGCCATCCTCAAAGTGCGCTCGCGAATCTGGGCCGAGACCTTCGTAGAGGTGAGGGCTTCTCCCGTTCTCTCTCGCATGAAGACCCGCAGACAATGAAGCTTTCACCTGAAAGGGCTACAGAGAGCTTTAACGTCGGCGCGCCTCCAGCTCACATAAATTTGCGGTTATTGCTCTGCTGCAGTTATTCGGAGCAGCTCCCTTCTGTTTTTAATATCTTGCTGCATCAGCTCAAGTTAGTGTTCGAATTAAGGTCCAACATACGAGCCCGTCTCTGTAGCTTGGAACAGGATCACAGCTCGCTGATCAGCTGTGTCACCTGCTGGTTTGTCCGAGGACTTCTGACGAGCATCATTGTTAATGATTCGTGTCAACATTGATGAATAGCATAATAATATCCTAATGATAGCTCTAATAACATCATCGACAGTCCTGCTAGAGGTATAAAGAGCTTGTCCTGGAATTCAACACCTGGCTGACTGGTCGCGGTGGTGGTGGTGATGTCATGGCTCTCAGGTGCTCTGAGAAACCGTATTTGAATGTGCACATGCACTGAAAATACATTAAGTTGTGGTCAGCAGCCCTCATAGGATAGGAATGCCAAAATGATTCCATGAGCAGCACTGTGCAGCCCTTTGCCCAGTCTCTGGCGCCCTCTAGTGTGCTTTTGCTAGCCTGTTTTATCCTTTTAGTATGAACACTGTTCCCAACCAGGCAGCAGTCAGCAATGTGAGCTATTAGTAATGCAGAAGACTTAGTAACAGGTTTTGTGGCAAAACATGCAAAATAATTAAATGAGAACGGCAGAAAACATGTCAACAAAATTTAGATGGGAACATTTAATGCATTTAATTTAGCCAATATATTTACTTGAGGCAGGTTCAGACAGTCCATGAAGAGAATGGGGGTTAAGGGCCTTGCTCTGGGCTCCAAAAATGAAAACACTGTCAACACTGGGATTTGAACTGGCAACCATCCATATTGACAAAGTCCAAACCCGCTGAGCCCCACACTGCAGGCTGAGATGTGACCTCAGATGGCGCCCACTCATTTCGGTATGAAAACCCCATTCTCTCCCATGTTTCTTGCAACAGAGGGCCTTCAAGCAGTATGTGCTGGAGTGCTCTGCTCGCTACGTCGTTCACAAGATGCCGTATGCCATCCTGCCCAAAGAGCCTCTCCGAGGAGTCAGAACGGCAAGTATCTCCCCGGTCGCACCAGAGAGAGAGCCGTCCCGGGGGCCAGAGAGACTCTGACGTGCCCCCCATCTCCCCGACAGGTGGTTACCCCGGTGGTGTGGAGCAAACCGGACAGCCAGTACACTGTACCACTGTGGATCATCATACTGGCAATACTGGCTGGTCTCTTGCTTCTGGGTCTGCTCAGCTATGTCCTTTATAAAGTGAGTCCACTGCAGTCCCAGCCTGTGTGAGCGTCAGAGGGGGAATCGGGTCACACAAGCTACAGTGAAGGGATCCCTGGAGCCTCACATCTCACCTGTCTCTCCTGTTACCCCCTTACAGCTGGGTTTCTTCAAGCGCTCGCTTCCCTACGGCACAGCGATGGAGAAGGCACACCTTAAGCCGCAGGCTGCCTCCGAGGCCTGAGGCAGGAGGCTGCGGCAGGCCGCAACCGAGCCGAGCCGAGGCAACGGCGGAGGCAGCGACGTCAGCCATCAGACACTCGAGACTGATTTAGGTTCCGGAGGGGAATCTGCCAGATAGACTGTCAGAAGAAAAGGCTGCAGAATTTTAGAGGGAGAGTCACTTAAACACCCCCCGCAGCATCCTAAAAAAAAAGAAAAGCAAATTTGTTTTTCTGAGATGGAAAATGGAGGTTGATTTTCACCCAGTTGATTGAACAAAACAATGTCAACGTGATGGGATTTATACCCTAAAGCTCAATCGGCGTCCGCCACGATGTGCACTTCTCCCGTTCGTTCTTATCTTAAGCGTGCTCAGTATTGATGTAAGGGATTATTTGATACTTTGGCAGGGATCGATGTACAATTTTCAACGTGCGCTTTACAACCTGCACAAAAGCGAACGTCCTGGAGAAATCGATGCTTCGGAAAGGTCACGGCGAGGTCACAGCTGAGCCTGCGTGACACGTGACAGTGGCGAGCTCTTCAATACCTAAGAGCGTCCCCGTGTGGGAAGCCGGGCATAAGCCACCATGAAGCTCCCCAAGTGCCGTTTTACTTTCGGCCAGTAGCTGTTCTGGATCATCTCCAAAACGCGAACGTCTGATATGGCTTAAACATGCAGGGCTGGAAATGAAGAGGGCAGTAAACACAGGGGAGATTTTATCATTTCCATGCCGTCTTTGGAAGGGGCATATAAAGCATGAGTCTGAGCTGTACGCAGGCCGTCCCCAGAACCATATGTTTTTGCCTTTTCAGCTTCCCTTTGGCATGGGGGGCACCTGGCAGGGAGAATCTGTTGTTCTGATGAACAAACAGAAGCAGAGTGAAAAGCTGGACTGGCTGCCCTTCAGAGGGTTTGTTTCTGCTCATCCCATCCAGGATCCCTCTGTTTTTCACACAAGGAACACAGACAAATGCAAGACCAGCAGAACGAAAAGGCAGTGCGATGAACATCACGCCACCTGGGATATGACTGGAGACGTAGCGGACACATGAAATGTACTACAGCCTTAAAGTGTTCCAGAGCTCTGTCTTTCATACAGATGATAAAGTATCTCAGTCTCAAAGTCATATCATGAGAAAAAAGATCAGGATTTGTACCGACTGTATGTAAATTGTCTTGTTTTTTTTCTGTATGCATTGTTACAAGTTTTGCTTTAATGTTTTGATAAAATTATCAGATATAATGAGTGAAAGCACTCCTACATGTGTGTTGGCTGTTTGGAAAGTCACAGTATGGTTACTGGTTGTTTAAGTAATATCCAGTCAGAATCCAATGCACATGTAGTCCCCAGACTTGAAATTCAGTTAATACTGTACCCTGTTAGGTTTCATAACAGTTAGCAAGTTGGGTGGGGGGGTGATTTAACCTGACACTGGTTTGATTTGAATTTCTATGCATTTAATTGGTCTAGAAGCCATTAAAGAGGCTTCAGATTGTAATTCTCTACAGTTCAAAAGAAAAGTCTGGCTCTGAAGGCTCGAGGTATGAATATTTATAGGCAGAGGTAAATGTGGGACTCTTTGCTGTAGGAATCCTTTGAAAAGTTACTTTTAAGTGCAATATTATTTCTGTGTTTTTTTACTTCCTTTTTTCTTTGGTCGGTGCGCTGACACATACAGTATGCGGCAGATTTGACTTAATCCACACATTTTTTGCTGAAAACACAAGAAGGTCATATGGGGTACTCACCCTTTGGTTGTGGTTGATATCTGTATAACCTTCCATCGTTGAGTCTTTCAAGGAATTCACAGAAAATCTGTGACTTTTTTTCAGTTAGCTTTACAGGAAGGACACATAAGAAATTGTTCAGTCCACAAGTTTCATAAGCTGATGGAAAAGCAGGACAATTGATTTTTAAATGCAACATTCCTCCATGCAAAATTGCATTTGACTATGTTTGTATTCTGCATTATTTCAGAAACCACAGTTTGTTACATGCGGTAGCACAAGAAATTGTTGAAGTGTCATAATATTTTAGAATGGGAATAAGCACTGGGTTATTCCTTCTGAAGTCTCTACTTCAAGCTAGTAATCATATTAAGTTGTAAATATGTATGTGCTAACTAGAATATTTGAAAATTCTGTGGAAAACATTTTGTTGTTAAATTTTCTCTCCCCATATTGGGGGAAACATATTTTAAATAATTGTTTTATTGTTGTATGTTACTGTTTACAACTCTAATAAATCTTCAAATTTGTATAATTTATATTTTGTAATACTACACTTGTCATTAGCTTGTGGGTACCCAACAAGACCAAATATTTGCACTGAAACCTGATACTGCATTTGTTAATGGGGAAACCGCTCAAGAAGGAAAATTGAAAGACTGTACACGGTACACTTTTCATAGCATTGACCCTAGTGGTGATGTGAAAGCAGGTTGTCAATCCTGACCCAGGCATGTACTGGATGTGGGGTAGTTGGGTTGCTAATGGGTGTTATTTGTCCCTGTATGAATGCAGCAAGACTTGTGTCCACATACTTGGCGGAGCATGAAGTAATTTAGAGTGGGTCTTCACACCCGGGAAGTGGATGTCTTCCCTCTATGCCCATTTGTGATTTTCATGGGTTGGATCTCAAGGTGAAGCCATCAGGAGGGTGTCTGGTGCAGAGCGTGACATCCCTGCTCAGGGCTGTGTGTGGAGACTTTTATGAGGGACGGGTGCTTGATGGAAAAAGTTGTCAACTGACTTGCGGGGGGGGGGTTGGCGATGCCGTTAGTTGGCGATGTCGTTAGTTTCCTAAGTCGGTAGCTGCCAATGCTCAAATAACACCATTTTTACTTCCTTACTTCATTATGCAACAGCACCAGCATTTTGTAATAGGCAGCTTATCATAAAGTTTTTATGTGGCTATTCAGACTAGGATCGGAATCAATTATAACTCTGATATAATGCAATATTTGTGAAGTTCGATTTAGTTTTATTGTTAAAATATAAGACGTTTAGATGGAGACATCTATTTTGGTTGTTTCTTATATAACTAAATTATTTTAAAAAATAGCAACTCCACCATTTTGTAATAAACATCAAAATATGTAATGATTTATTGCAAAATGTGGGGAAATTTATTGCGTATTCTGTTCAAGCTGTATATTTCAAAATGAGGAAGATTATTACAATATGTGGGTTTTATTACATAATGAAGTGAAAATTTGTTGAGTTATTTAAAAATGTGATGTTATTGCATAATGTGCTTTTACAAGCACTTTTGATACTTTGGGGCAAATTGGGCGGGGGCTCAGGCAGGTGTTCAGGCGGGTGTTCATGTGGGTGTTCAGGCAGGTGTTCAGGCAGGTGCTCAAGCATCCCCATTTACACATGCCTGTCCATGCGATTTGAAGATGATAATGTGCTTCTGTTATCATCCATTCAGGGCTTCCAGCTCGAGCTGCCATCTGTCCCATATTCTATGGGATCGGTCCACACTGGAAAATAAGATGCTGTGTTCTGTTGTGAACTGATGCAGGACATGATTGAAAGTGACAGCCCTACTTGCATCAGCCTTGAGTGGTTCAGCGTTGAGTGTGAAATGGTGGGGATGAAGATGAACACCAACTTATCCAAGTCCAAAGTGGCTGTCAGTGGATTGGTGTTTTGAGGTTAAGCAATGAGAGTCTGCCATTAGTGAAATACCTAAGGATCAAACTTAATGGTAAGTGAGAATGTGTGATGGACAACCTGATTGGTTTGACGGCTGCAGATCTGAGGGCATTGAACAAGTCTGTGGTGATGAATAGGTTATCTGATGAAGCTGAGGGTTTACTGGTCAGTTTAACCTGTGATCCTTATGAGGATCCATGGCTCCTTCATATACAGAGTAGCCAGCTAAGTGGTTCAGGCATCTTATAAGGATGCAACTCCAAGGGGATGTGTTTCAGGGAGGATATACCAGGGGGCGCTATATCACCGAGCTACACTGTCAATGTCTGGAGAGGTTGTATATTAAATACTTAGCATGCTGCTACATCAACCATGATAAGGAAGAACACTCTGAAGAACATGAAGTTGTGTAGGTCCAAAAAAAACCAGCAGAATTCAAAGAGCAGTATGCATGATGTCATGCCATCTAATGCACATATATGCTTATTTATACAATATTTTAGCCTCCTTCTGGCCTAGAAAGTTACTGAAAGTTGTCAGCAGTTATTCCAGTCACCCCAAGCTAGAGGCAGGTATGTTTCTGCCACCTCTGACAGAAACGGCATGCCAAAAGGTAAAGCTTGTAGTGGACAATGGAACAATACTGTTAAATAGTCCAGGCCACTTAGTAAGGTTAAACTGTAAATACTGAGCTGCACCAAATGTCAGCTTACCTTCTGGTTAACACAGACCGTTTTCTGGGAGAGTGCATCGGTGCATGTGTTTTACGACAAACACAACCAGCCAACAGCTCAAGTGTCCCACAAATAAACCAGCAAGTTACTAACAAACCAAGGCTGTTCAAGCATATTACTAGATTCAATTCCATTTAGATTTTAGAATAAATTAATTTTTGATAAACTCGAAACAAGACACATGTGACATGTGACACTTGGCCACTTATGCATGTGACTGGTGACTAACATGCATTTTTGTTACACATCAAGATCATTAAAAAAAACTAGAAATAAACAAAAATTAACCTCCCTTATAAAACCACACACAATTTTACCTTTTTATATTGCATATCCCTAAAAACTGATATTCCGTTTATTTTTAAGAGGTGCTTTTGTTGTAAGACAGGATATGTGCAGCTTGGGGCTAAATTTGACGTTTCCTCCGCCTCGACAGGGGGCACTCTCGGCACACTCCATCGCCTCATCAGTATCAGCGCAGCCGAAGAAGGCCAGTTCCTAAAAGTCGGCGATTAACGGCTTTGACTTCGCATCCCGGGCGTCAACAGGCGCTATAATGTAGCTGTCAGGCGGCACGGCAGGAGCTCCCGATCGGCCGTGGCTGACAGCTGTCAGTGCGCTCATGCGGTGTATCCGGGCCGGTGTCGCGGCCGCTGTTTTGTAGCCTGTTTTCGCGGCAGGGGGGATTAGTACAAGAGCTGCGGTTTTAAAATCCCCTTTATTTTAATTATTTTTATTGGTCGGTAGCGCCTGTTTTCCCGATGGGAATTAATAAAACGCACATCAGCGTAGCATACGCCTCTATAGGGGTCCTGATCGGCTTGTCGGCTTTCCTGGTGTGGAACATCGCGTATAAACAGCCATGGACAGCTGCGATGGGGGGCTTGTCAGGTACTGCTGTCCTCGTAGCCTACCATTGTTTATGCCCTGTTTATACTTTTTATTGCTAGCTTTGGATAATAATAACAATAATAATAATAATAATAATAATAATGACAGCAACAACAATGATGATAATAATAATTCAGTATGTATAAGTAATAGTTATTGTTTTTGAATGTTTTTGTTGTTGTCCACTGTATTGTTTTCAATTGTGGGTATTTGTAAATAATGCAGGTTAAGTATACTTATTATTATTGCTATTATTGTTATTAAGAATGTGTCTGTTTTGCTGTTATTATTATCCATAAAATATATAAGTCAGGTGGTATAGGTATAATTTGTTCAGTCCAAGTGAATGATGTCATTTGCTTGTGTGTTATATATCTACCGTCACTCTACGTCAAAGGTGATAAATGCATATGTCACTTTTATAATTATGTGTTTTAAATGTTTAGCCAGTTAAACTAAGGTAATATCTGCTGTTTGTCTTTCTGGTGCTGGTGAGAGGCCCCTTCTATGCCTCCTGCCATCTGTGGAGTGGGGGTGGGGTCCCCCCCCCCCCAGCACGGCCGCTTGGTAGAAAAATGTGGGAGAGTTTTTATCATGTCATCTTAGCTGTCAAGAGCTTGACCTGATCAGGCTTCCTTCTGGGTATTTGTACCACGGCTCCACACTTTAATTATAGTTTTTACACAAAATATTGTTATTTTTTTGGTTTTAAAATTTCTTTCCATAAAGTGACTGTTTGGTTGAACTTGTGCCCATCACAGTTTTTTTTGTGTTCCACAAATATTTTATTTTCCACACACTTTTTATGCATTTTGTACATTTACACACACATACACACACACATACACACATACATACATACATACACACACACACACACACACACACACACACACACACATACATACATACATACAAACATACATACATGCATACAGACAGACATACATACATGCTATACTACTATAATATAGATACAATTTCATTTTATTTATTTTATTTTTTATTGTCTTCAGCCAAACCTACAGGGCAGCTTTTGGTTACTCAGTATTTGTGGTCTTTGAACTCATATTGACATTCCTTTTGTGTCAGCCGGCTCTTTGGCTTTGAGTCCCCACAAATAGGGATTATTTAAACTCTAATCCAATTAGACTGGGAGCAGGCTCAGAAAAGCCTGCCCGAGATTTTGAGCAGCAAGGCTGTTTTTTGAAAGCTTTTGAGCCAAAGGAGCCATGAGTATTAAATAGCGAGGTTTTGCATAGTTGGCCGATTCCTTTCCTAAGTTTTGCTAGTTCCATTTTCTCCTTCTTTTTTGCTTGTGTTGGGGTGGGTGGAGACAAAGGGAGTTAAAGTTAAAATTTGATAAGAAGTATCAGTTATTTTGTAAGTTTCTGTGTACACAAGGTAGTCATGACACTGCGTTTTGTGCTGGCCGGGAGGCTGCAGTCAGCAGGTTGGTGACTCAGTACTTTCTACTGCATGAGCATGGGACTCGCCGTCGAAACCAGGGGCTGCTTTTTTTATTTAACTCCAGTATTTTCATTGTATTTGCTGGCAAAAATATAGGGAAAAAATAGAAATGTCCCATGAAACAGAGAAGTGATTATGCCGCAGAGGAACAGAAAAAGGGAAGGCATGGATGTGTGATTTCTGAAACCCTGACAGGGTGTTAAAATGTGCTGTTTCATGCTTCTCCCCTTCCCAGCCTGCACTGGGAATCTGAGCACGGGTGCACTGACCCTTATGCTGAGTCACTGGTAGAGACATTCGTTCCAGTTGGGCAAATGACTTTAACAGGATGTGTGGTTTCAGGCACCTCTGTCCGAGCCACAATAGAAAGTTTCCTATTGAAGACCTTTGAAACTCATCTTGTCCATCAAGCCTGAAGGGCACTCTCTGTCCACTTTTTTTTTTTTTTTACTTTTTACTCTAAAATTCAATGTCTGTTTCCTGCATGAAATCCTTTGAAAGGATGGGGCCCTTCTAAATTCACTCAAAATGTCATTCAAATCGTATTACTTTAAGCAAGAGAATCTCCTGGTGGTTTTCGCTCCAAACAAATGTGGTGGTTTGTGAAACCAAAAAAAAACATAGTTGAATAACGTTAAATTCATTCATATGTGTGCCCAAAAAAGCATTCTATTTGCATATATTTAGCTTGATTCGGATGTTGTTTCCTTCGCATTTACAACAGTTTTGTGTAACTGTCTAACATAATAACAGATGAAACTGTTACTTGATACACACTAAAAATATGAGTTATCTACCCCATACTAAAAATGTGGACTGTCTCCCCCCACAGAAAAAAAAATGTGTCTGTCTGGTAAAGTTTAGTTGATTAGATGTTGCTGGTAAATTTGATTTCGAAAATGGTAGGTTAGGTGTAGTCTTCATTGTTTTGTTTTGTTTTTTTCGTTTTAATTCTGATTGATCCATAAAGCAAGGCCTTGATTTTAGGATTATGTTTTGATTCTTTTTGTCTGTGTTTCTGCAGGTGTGTTAGCATTTTGGGCTCTCATCACCCACATTATGTACCTGCAAGACTACTGGCGCACGTGGCTGAAGGGCCTGAAGTTCTTCATCTTCATCAGCATCCTCTTCTCCGTTCTTGCTGTTGTGGCATTGATCGCGTTCCTGTCCCTCGCTATTACCCAGAGGCAGTGTGAGTGTGCTCTGACCTCTACCTACTGCCCCTCACTACCCCCTGTCCGCCTGCCCCCTCTGGTGATCTCCATGCCTGCCGTGGTCTCTCTCAATCACGCACATTCTTGCCATCTTAATGCCATCTGACGATATGCATTGTAGGGGTGTAGCAATGCACCGTGTCATGAAATAACTTATTTTTGTAAATGCAAGAGGGCACAATAAGCATAATCTCTGATTTGCTTTAAGATTTTATTGTTGTATTTTTCACCGAAGTCTGCAGAATAATGAAAAAACTGCAGGAAAAAAATATTGTTTTAGATCTTTTTTGGTAAATGTGCACGTTTACAAAGGAATAAACAGGAACTGTGAGATCTTAGTGTTTTTTCAGTCGTATACATTGTTGATACATTAAGGACTTTCTGATTTGTTCTTATTGTTTTTTTAAAGAAGTACTTTAGGTTAAGAGATTTTGAAATCTTATTTTTGCATTTTGTGCTGGAGTCTGCAGAATAAGGAAAAAAAACAGCAAGAAAAAAATTAATGGATTTAAAATGGCTTTTTTGTAAATGTACATGCCTAAAAAGGAAGAATAGGAACTGCGACAGCTTATTTCCAGTCTGATTTTTTTAATGTATTGTGAGTGCATCGAATCGTGAGCCCTGAGTCGACTATTGAACTGAATCGTGAGTAGAATGTATCAGGACGCCCCTATTTTGGAGGGTTGCGTCTGTAAGAAATAAATTCAAAATAAGAAGTAGAAGCTTTAAGAACACTAAATGAGCAATATGGTGCATTAGTGCTTAGCATTGCTGTGGTGTAAGTGTTGTGTAAAGGCAGAATAGGCTTCATCTTCAGCCATCTCAGCTTTCTTGTTTTCTTTACTTGTATTGTTTTTTGGTTTTTGTCTATACGCATGTTCACAGTTTGTTTACGGGAAGATAAATGCCAGGATCTTGTGTTGCCGTTCACTTTACAGCTCTGGCTGACCCCAGCAGCTTGTACCTGTCTGCGGTGTGGAGCTTCATGAGCCTGAAGTGGTCCTTCCTCCTGGGTCTCTACTCCCACCGCTACCGCAAGGAGTTTGCCGACATCAGCATCCTCAGCGACTTCTGAGGACGAGGACAGAGGGAGCCATGACAGCAGGCAGGGAGCCACAGAGCAACAGATGCATGAGAAGTCACATGACCGTCCCCTGCTCTGCCTTACCCTCATTTCTCATGGTTTATGGAGTCTGTTGATCATCCTGTGGATCTGACCTAAAAGATGCAGTCTACCCCAAGTTTACTCTTATGAGTTATGCATTTATGATATATGCCAGTACTGGTATATGTGTTATTTTTTACATGCTTTCCCAACACTTTATGTTAATCCAGCCTGCAGGGGCGCTGTAAAGTTGGGGAAGGTTAGGATGATTCCAAGGGCCCTTAAGTGATTGCGGGCCGAAACAATTTGGAACATGATCCAATTGATCTTGGTTGGGGGCCCGATATTCTTTCATGGGGCCCAAAATCTTTAGTGGCATCCTTGCCAGCTTGTCAAAGTTATGGTAGGTGAAGACCACTGCAGCTGAACTGCCACATAAGCTGTCTTGAATCCATCACTGTGCGTTCAGTCTTACTGTGTCTCACATCTCCGTAAACACATGGCAGAAGGAAGAAAATGGCGGCTTGTGTACATACATTTCTTATCAAAAGCCTGCTGTAGTCCTTTTAATTATGGCCGAGCAGTGTTTCATGCTCATTGTTTTGTTTCACTTTTTCCCTCAAAAGCTTAAAAGTACTTCTGTCATGCATATAACTTAAAACATTCTTATTCAACCTTTTCTACTATTTTAATTTTTAAAATGAAGACGTGCTCTTTTTAACTTGTCATTTTTTTGCAACGATCAGAGAACCCCGTTTTATCTTGTGCAGTGCGGCTGGTGTGCGTTGTCCCCAGTGCAGATTTACTCCTCACCACTAGGAGGTGTAATGGGTTGCACTTAAACATATCTTCGATATAATATATGAAGTCTTCTTTAATGTTTATGTGTATATGCAGGAAGCGGAATCACATTTTAGCTGGTAACATAGCTAACATTGAGTGACGTGTCTCTAACCACATTGTTTCTGAAAATACAAACATACTTTATAAACATTGTAGGCAGACGTGTTATTTAGTGTCTCAGCCTGCGTTATTCATTCATGTTGACAGTGAAGTCAGTGTGGCCTCCTGAAAGATTTTTCTTTTTGGCCTGTCAAGGAGTGTCTGTCCTCTCCTGACATCTGGTGTACCTTCTAAGGCCATCTGATGCGTAGCTGAGTTGCCTGTCTGTGTGAGAGGCTTGTCTGTCACACATGTCCCTTTCCTGGGATTTTAAATCTGTGACCGACGGTGCTCATTTGACCTTGCTGATATGATACCTTCATGACCTAAACCTGGCTAACAGGGCACTTTTAAGCCATGAAATAAACATTTACTCCAACACTTTTAAGAGATCGCGGAACCTGCAAACAAGAGTTATATTTGTGCTATTTATTTTTTAGTTTTAGCAGGGTTATAATTGGGGAGGGGGTTGAATTTAATATGTGCAATGATTTTAAGATTATTTGGGGCTGCTGCAATTGTACTGTGCGATCCTTTTTATTGACTATACATTTCTTATGATAGACTGAGAAAGTGGGATCGTGTTCGTATTAATTCCCCTGAAATACAACGGCCCAATTCCTTCGCACTCCTACTGCATGCTGCCACTACGGAAAATATTATTGTTTGTTTTTGTTTTGTTGTAATATATTCTGAGATTTAAAAAAAACTTTGTTCCATTGGTCACTTTCACGTTAGCCTCATCTTCTGAGTGAAGATGCTCCCCTCGTTCTCTAAAATGAAGATGAAGTCTGTGCTTTCTCTGTATTTTTGTGGCATTTGTGAATATGGTTGTGTGAATGGGATGTCAATAAAATATTCTTTTATGATGTTGCCCTTTTGATCTAGTAACTGTTGGCCGGGGTCGGCAGGGGCTGGAAAGACAGAATCTAGTACTTAGTATTTGTTTTGATTTTGGTCTTGGTTGGCACTGTATGTATGTATGTATGTGTGTGTGTGTGTGTGTATATATATATAGTCATGTATATAT